>RJWT010002285.1:0-41751 GCA_004365215.1 Cuniculus paca | reverse complement strand
AGTGTGATCCTGAGACTGAAAAGGAATTGACTTTTTTTTTTTTTTCCAAGGCAAGCTTATAACCCCAGACCCAGAAAGGCCTCTCATTCTTCTTACCATCTCTTCAGGAGGGGATAACAGGGAAAAAGCTCACGCCTGACAGCGTTAAAAGCTTACTGTTGGCTTTTCTGTCGTATTTCTATTACAGTGTAAGTATGTGGCATAAGCACATATGCACATAAATGCTATTTGCTAAATTTAAAAGAAAGATGGTTTTCTCACTTCTAACACTTAAGGACTCATAAAAGATAATGCCTTAAGAGCCAACAAAACCCACTACTACACACAGATAAAAGAACCTCTTATTTTGCTAAATATTTAGAGAATTGATCTAGAGGACCACAATAGCAACTCAACAAAGTCAGATTAGATAAAAGGGTAAAAGTGTCCACAGACACAAGGAAATAGAGAATTTTAAATCAAAACATTCAAGAATTTCATCCTTTTGTCTTGACTTAGTCTTGCTACATACTCATGTTCAGTAATAACAGTAGCTTTGGAAGTGTCAGGCCCAAATCAGTCGGGAGGATTTGTTTAGAAATTATGATCGGATACAATGTGTCTTTATTTAATCTCCACTTTTTCCAACCTTCATAATAAGCAATTTCTACTACCCGGGCTGCTGTGTGAGGAAGCAGGGCCTGCATATCTAAGGCTCTCTCGTCAGACGCCCACAGAGCCTTTGCCCTAGACACACGCAAGCGCGGCACTGGGCCCAGTGTGGGGGAGGCAGGTGGACTTGTGCGCAGCATGGGTTTGAGATGCCCTGTTGATGGCTGCCACATCTCCTGATGTGACACAGGTCTGGGCTGTATTGACAATAATTCTAATGAGAAGATTTGGATTTTAGACTCATCTTTGTTTCTGTTATCTGTCTGTAATTCTACCTTACTTCAAATACTCAGCCAGAAATAAATAGAAGGATAGGATATGACTTCATGCGCAGAAATCCCCCAAGAATAACACTATCCAGATTGAAATGACTAAATAAAAAAAGAGTTCAATATAAATTTCCAAAAGCAATTAATGGAATCATATATTTACAATATATGATCAAACGTATAGCTGATTAAGATCTGGCAATAACGTTCTAATAATCAAAATCATGACATGCTAGGATGATAATGACCCAGACAGATGATGCCAAACTGAAAGTTACACAAGCACTAGTAACAAAGCAGATACATAAACTCAAAAATGGAAAAGAAATGGTAAATCAAGTCTGTTTCTAACAACTTGAGAAAATTTCTGTAAGCCTCAGATACCTCTGAAATTGGAATACTGCAGGAAATAGGGATATTAAGTTAGAAAGAAACTCAACAAGGTTGGAAAACATACTAATAGTGTTAAAGTGTCTTAGATAATAGCAACAAAGATAAGCATTGATTTCAAATATTGTGATGGAAAATCTTTAGCATGAATTTAGCAGCATGGACTGTGCAGCTCAGTGGCAGAATTTAAAGTTGTGTCCAGGGAAACTGAAGGTTTTGACTAGAAATGAAAGTATAAGGGCATACACTTGATAAACATGACCCAGTGGGATAAGCAGGGAGACAGGCATCATTGCTAATAGAGAACCTAGGTAAGGAAATTAGGAAAATTTCTTTACTCACACTGTATAACCGGTTTCTAAAAGGCAGCCTGTTAATGTATGACATATTCTGATAAAACAGAACAGAATATTCTGAAATGGCAGACAGAATAAATGATGAAAGATGGAGTTAAGACTTATCTTTATTTTGTTCTGTTTCACTTTATTTTAAACTAATGCTTATATAGCACTGGCTATGTATCAGGTATCATCGATAGCATTTTAATGAAATACCCAGTTTAATCTTCTTAACTACTCTACAAGGAACCATTACCATGCCATTTTGCAGATGGAAAACTGAGGGTTGGAGAGGTTGAGTGACTCTCTCAAGGTCACACAGCTAGTAGGAGCTGGAGCTGCACACAGGCAATCAGATGCCACAATACTTGAAATCACTATGTTATGCTGCTTTTGTAAGTAAAGAAACATTGATTTTCTCACCCTAATATCTCAGCTTCTGAAAGGTTAAGTGAATATATGATATAATTCTACACACATGAGGGAGAAAAAGGTAAAGTGGAAACTTGACCTTAAAATATATCTATTTTCATTATAATCATATATGGGGCTTTAAGGATCCTTTAGAGGATTAAATTGGTATTACACAAAAATAAAACAAGAGCATAGATGGATTGGAAAGATCTATTTTTCTGTTATTCCACAATAATTTTCACATTGAGATCAGATTAGAAAACCACGAGGACAAATGGCCAAGAATAAAATTCCCCCAAGTGCTACAGACATTCTAGTAGGAAAGTATGTGATTGTATTCTAAGGATGGGTTTCCTGCCATAGAGGCAGGGCAAGTGCTAATGTTAACAGCTCCCAAAAAACTGCAGTGTAGAAGAATGATGTTCTGAAATATAAGCTCCATTTCCCTAGTTAAAACCACTCTTATCTTCAGTGTTGATTCTATAGTTATAACCTTACCAATAAGACACTACCATTCACTCACTTGCTCATTCAACAAACATTTATAGAGAAGTCCATTTTGAGAATATAAATTTGGATAAATAAGTACAAAGTCATGAGCTGAATTATTAGTAGAGGCTCTAATATTATCACAAGCAGCATCCCTTTTAAGAACAGGCAATGTGAATGTGCTTACATGTCAATATGGTGGAATGAGCACATGCTTTATTTCCTCCCCAGATCGAAGCCCCAGGGAAGTAAGTGTAAATGCTAAATTTCCACCAAATGGAGTAACAGTCACTCCTCCCACCTAAAATAATAAAAAATTGGATAAAATATATAAAACAACAGTGTGCAAGAGCTAGGCAGGGGCTAACAAAAAGCAGTGATCCTGGAGAAAAGGGAAGGAGAATGATGGTTACCGAGCTGCCCATCTAGGGAGAGGCCACCAGCAACAGCACAAAAAGGACAGAGCCGAGTTGAACCCAGGGAACTCCCGGAGTCGGGCAGGCAAGGCTGGCAGTCTGAGGGGGCCTAGGCTGACAGTGTTTATAGGGAAGAGCACTGGAGAGGAGAAAAGTCCTCAAAGGAGAGCTTCAGGGATCCAAAGGTGGTCCCCTTGAGTCAGCCAGTTATGGACTAAAACTGTGAGCCAAAATAAACCTCTCTTCTAAGTTGTGGGTGTTGGGTGTTTTGTTCCAGCAACAACGAGTACTGAAAAACTTATGCACATGAGGAAACTCCCAAGGTTGGGTGGTGATCATTAACTGTGCTATGTCATCTTGAATAAGGACTGCTTAGCAGATTAGCAAAGCTCTGGGTATATCTGAGGCTGATTGATATGTTAAGTCACAAACTAAGGAGGGAAGATCCACCCGAGATGTGGGTGACACTGGCCAATAGGCTTGTATTCTAGACAGAATAAAAATGGAAAGAAGAAGGAAGAGCTCTGTTCTTTGCCATTATCTTTGGACATTTGTTTCCAGTTCCTTCGGGCTCCCAGTGCAGACTCTTCATCTTTTCATCCTTCTAATTCACACCTTTTGACTTTCTGACTTGGACTTGTACTGGACTCTGTAGTGAGCTCTAGGCCTTCCACCTTTGCACTGTATCCTCTGGCCCTCCAGTGCATAGCAACTATTTTGCATTCTTCCACCTCTGATGTGGCAGATGGCCACTGGGACTCTTCCACTTCCAAACTGGTAAGTCTGCCTAGTAAATCCTTTGTATAATCATGCATCTGTTTTATATTAAATCTGCTCCTTTAGTGGAGCCTAACTGATACAGATGGAAAACCATACAAAAGGATTACAGAGCAGTGCTTTTTGCTTCCAAAGTCCCAGCAGTCAGATTGGAAAACCTCAAGATTCACTGGAATACACACAAAAGTTTGCCTTAATTGTGGCAAATAATTACCCCTAGAACAAGCACTGCTTTTGTATCACTTAACAAATCTTAAAACCAAAGACAGAGGATGAAACTATTTCTAAGACACTAAACTGTGTCAGATCAAAGCTTGAGAATATTTATAGGAATATAAAAATATCCAGCAACAACAAAGTAAATTTAACATTTGGTACATGGTAAAAAATTAGGATATAAAAAATGCAGAAAATTCAGACCTGTAACAGGACATTTATCAATCAAAATGGATTCCAAACTAACATCAAATTAGCAAAATGAGATGCTAGAAAAATTACTATAACTGCATTCTCTGTGTGCAAAAAGTCAAGCAGAAAACTGAAAGTATTTTGAAAAGGCCAAAATCAAATTACTAGAGATGAAAACTATAATATATAAGATAAACATTACACTGGATAGGATGATGGAAATTAGAGCTTGCAGCAAAAGAGTTTTAATGAACTTGAAGACATGGCTCTAGAAAGCATTCAAAATTAAGACAAAGAGAAAATTCTATAAAACAAGCAGAGTATTGTGAACTGTGAGATACTTTGAGTGGCCTATACACAGGAAACTGGAGTCTCTGAAGAGGAGAAAGAAAGCAGGATAGAAAAAATTTCCAATTCTGACAAAATAGTAGACCACAAATTCCGTAAAGCTCCCTGAACTCCAAGCATAAGAAATACAAAGGAAATTATAGTGAAGTATGCTGTCAACTTGCTCAAAACTAGTGATTAAAAATACATCTTGAAACAGCTTCAGATAGAGAGGCACAGATACAGAGATGACCAAAGCTAAAGACGACTGATGATTTCTAGACAGAAATAATGTATATGAGAAGACAGTGAAGCAACTTAATTTTGGGGGGCTGGGGACAGAACTTGGGGCCTTGTACATGCTCTACTGATGAGCTACATCCCCAGCCCTGAAGGAACTTTTTTTTTTTTAACAGTACTGAGTATTGAGCCCAGGCCTTTGCACTGAGTTGCATCCCCAAGACTCTTTCCTTTTTTGAGACAGGGTCTCGCTAAATTGCCCAAGCTGTTCTTGAACTTGGGGTCCTCCTGCCTCAGTCTCTCAGGGTTTGGATTACAGGTAGGTGCCATCACTCCTTCCTCTGAAGTAACGTTTTAAAAATACTGGAAGGAAAGATGAGTCAACCTTGATTCTCAATATAGTAAAAATATCTTTTAAAAATGAAAGAGACATAAAGACTTTTTATTAGATATATAAAGATTAAAAGAATTCATTATCAGAAGACTTCACTGCAAGAAATTTTAATGAAAATCCTTTAAACAAAAGGAAAGCCATATGAGATAAAAATGAGAATTTATACAAAGGAATGAAGGGCACAAAAATGGGTACATATATAAGCTCTGCTAACAATTTAAAAATCTTTAAAACAAAATTGTTTAAACAAAAATAATAGAATGAGTGAGGTTTGTAACATCTTCAAAGGTTAAATGTATGATGATCATTTCAAAAAAGGTTGAGAGGAAAGAAATAGAAATGTATTGTTGCAAGATTATTTCACTATATGAAAAATACATAAAATCAGTTGAAGCTAGACTGTGATAAGCTAAATATATATACTATGAACCCTAACAATAACAACTAAAATAAAAAAGTTGCAGGTGATACACCTATGGAGGAGATAAAATGGAATTATTAAAAAATTTTATTAATCCAAAATAAAATAAAATCTATTAAAAAATAGAAAAAAGAGAATAGAAAATACACAACATTTAACTCTAATCTCACTGCCCATCACATTAAATATAAATGATTTAAATGCCCCAGTTAAAAGGAAGAGATTGTCAGATTGGATAAAAAATAAAGCAAGAACCATATATATGTTGGATATAAGAAACATTCCTAAGCTACAATGACACAAATAGGATAAAGGTAAAAGGATGAGCAAGGCATAGTGGTATACACTTAGACTCAGCACTCTCAGAGGCTGAGCAGGAGGATCACAAATTCAAGGGTAGCCTGAGCACTTAGTGGCTTAGTGTGACCTCATCAATCAGTAAATCAAACAATTAATCAATTAATCAATCAATCAATCATTAAGGATAGGGATATAGATAAGTGTGAAGCCCTAAATTTAATCCCCAATACTACCAAAATAAAGTAGTAAAAGGACACACAAAAATATATCTTTGTTAATAACCAATTAAAATAGAAATTGCCAGTGACAGATGGATATCACTACAGATTCTTTAAACATGAAAAAGATAGTAGTGGGGATATTGTGAGGAACTTTATACAAAGCAATTTGACAACTTAGATTAAATGGACAAAAACTACTCACTCAAGAAGAAATAGATAATCTAACAGTCCTTTATCTTTTAAAGAAAGGAAACTGGTAATTTGAGAAATTCTTCCCACCTTGCCACATAGAAACTCCAAGTTAGACTGTTTCACTGGTGAATTATATCAAATCTTAATGAAAAAATAATATCAATTCTATATAATTCCATAAATTAAAAACTAGTAAATATTTTCCAATTTATTCTATGAGACAAGCAATGTCCTAAAAATTTATATAAACAAAGATATTATAATTGAAGAAAACAGATCAATATTCTTCATGAGCTCAGAAAAATTCTAAAAAAAATTTTAACAAATTGAATCCAACAATATACTAAAGAAATGATATTATGATCAAGAAGAGGTTATGTTAGGAATGCACCATTGGTTTAATACTCAAAAATTAAACAATGCAATGTACTATATTACTAAACTCTAAAAAAACCTATGTGTTCATCTTAATAAATGTGGAAAAGGAATTTGATAAAATCTAACATAAATTCCTGATGAGAAATTCTCAAGTATGAAAATAGAAATTAAAGGGAACACCCTCTATACAATAAGGGATATCTATAAAAAAACATAGAGTTAACATAATACTTGATGTTAAAAGGTTGGATTTTCCCCTAAAACAAGAAGCAAGACAAGGATGGTCATTCTTACATCTTCTATTAAGAATGCATTGGTGCTTCTATCCAGAGGAACAAGTTAAGTGAAAGAAATAAAAGGTCAGATTGAAAAAGAACTAAAGTGGTCTTTATTTACATATGAAATGATTGCTCATGCAGAAAATCCACTGAGTTGTACAAAAATACTATTATAACTAATTGTGAGTTTTGCAAACATTAATTGTATTTCTTCTGTATGTTAGCAATGATATTATATTAGCATAATCAGACATTTAAAAACATAAAAACATAAAAAATACCACTTACAACAGCATCAAAAGATATGAAACAGTAAGAAATTATTGGAAATAACTGAGCTGATATCTTTTAAAACATTCAAAATACTCAGGCATTAAATTTTGTACCTTGTGAAATTTCAGAGTCATGAAAGTAAAGAGTCAATCCTAAAAGTTTCTACAAGTAATGACCAGGTCACCCCTGAACTTGTGATCCACCTAAGACTGGCATTAAACTTCTCAAAAGTCTAAACATAATGAAGGAAAAGGGAGAAGGAAGGGGTGATGGTATTAGTTAAATTCTCGTCTAACACAGAAAGAAGTTGCAAGGCACTGTTTAAAGGTGGCAAAGTACCAAATAAAAATACAAGAATATTACTTAGAAATGTGGACCTAACCACATTAAAAATAGAATGGGCTAAAAATAGCTGCCTATAGAGGTCTGATTGCAGGAAAAAGGTGGGTTGGGGAGCAAATGCACTCGTTTAAATATCTTATTTGTATTATTTGATGGTTTCTAATGATATGCATAATTTGAAAACAATTTAAAATTACAATGAGTACATGTTGACATCAGACCCCAAGGTAAAGTAAGCAGACCCTAGGGTTACATGGTTCCACTTTTCATATAGCCATGACATCCTATTTGCATGTAACTGTGGTTAACCAGCTGTTTTCTTCCCCAAACATGCATTAATTCCACTGACTTTATTGTGTCCCCCTCCGTTCTCTGGTGTGGCTTCAATGGAACACTGTATGTCTGTGAAGCAGGCTGTAGTACAAGAGAGGCAGCTCAGCAGAGTTTGTGATCTGGATAAGGAGCAATGACCTCACCCCAGCAAGAACACAGAGGCACTGGATTTGGAATGATCAATTCATCTGAAGTGGCTGTGTGCAGTCAGTTGCATTCTAAGGAGTTTTGAGAGAAGAGACAACATGATGTCAGAATTGACTAGGAAACAGATGGTGGGGAAGAAATGTCTTTAGACTCTCATTTAAGCTGAAGACATTCTATTTCACTGGGATAATCTAATCCATTGTCCATGTCAATACTTTCCTAAATGAGATAGGGGTGATTCCCAGCATGATTTTAGGTGATACAGCATTGAGTCTCATAGGAAGACAGTTACTCATTTTTCAATTTTTTCTATTCTATTTATATCCAGAAGAAATGTTAGTATATGACCACTGTATATTTAACTCCTTTCTCTGTGATAGTTACTAAATCTCCCTTTAAAACAAAGTCTCATTCTCAGAGTTTAGGTTCCGGGTTTTTTACTAATACGTAATTGTTGTGTTTATATTTACTTTCACAGTTACTGTCTACTTTACATATGACAAATGAAACTTTCCACTTGTGATAGTGATAAAGGCTAAATTTGTTTTCTTAAATAAATATAATTAAAAAGTAGGTGACTTAAGCAGAATATTAAGTACACAGTAGTATAGCAGGAAAATTATTAAGGCAATATTTGTGTATTAGCATTTCCATTGCTGAGAAAAAGTATCTGACATACACACCTTAAGTGAGGAAGGGTTTGTTCAGAATTTTAGGCTATGGTCAGCTGACTCCAAGGCACAAACCCTCCATAGCAGGAGGATATGGTAGAGGAAAGCTGCTGACTCATGGCATCTGGGAAGCAGAGAGTAGTGGGAGAGCATGAAGAAGAGGCCAGGGACTAGATACAGTGCCCAAGGTCACATCTCCATGACCTACCCAGACACAACAGAAGTGTGCTATATGATCTTCTAGGCATCTCTCAAGCCAATCAAATTGACAATCAAGATTGACTTTCATAATTTGTAAAGGTGGTTTCCAAATCCTTGAATTTGGGGAACACTGATCTAATCATGGTTCTATCCTGGCTTAACTTCCTCCGACAGCTCCTGGTAGGACAATGAAACATGAAGGGAAGAGTAGCCTCATTTAGCTGGACACTGGCACAATTTCCTGGGTGGGAAAATCTGAATTTGCTCATGGTGTAATAATCTCCCAATTAAATGCAACTGTTGTAAGACAGATCCCAATTTAAAGCATACAATAAAGTCTGGAATATAGCCTTGGGACTTGTGGGCCCACAGTTTGTGAATAGTAGATAGCAGGTAAGCTGCTGAGCTGGATTTTTCCCTTCCCAATTATTAAAAAAAGGCTCACAAAGCAAAAAGCTTTCCCACATATAATGAATGCACTCATCATCTCCATACATACATTCTTTCAAACTTTGAGCCCCTAACCCAGATACATACATAGAAGAAATGTTTCACACTAAAGCTCTTCTACTGTCCTGGGCAAAGGCAATGGGTTTTGGTAGAAGTTACTATTTTCTTTCCAATTAAGACTCTTCTGCAAATGTGAATGGCAGACTGTAGAAATCATCATGACAGTCTCAGCTCTAAACCTCAAATTAACATGATTATTGGAAGAATAACCAGTGTACAGTAAGCTTATAGTGATAATTGCAGCATGTTTACAAGGAAATTAGGAGGAAAGAAGAAGAGTGAGAAAAATAAACCCAGATCAAAAACAATAGGAAAAATTATGATAAATTTAGGAGACAGTCCACTGTATGGGTGATTGTGACATATCCAACAGACATCAGGATCACAGAGCGGTGTACACACATACTCCACACATGCAGAGCTTCTACACATCAGTAAGACAACCCAAAAGAAAAGTGGTCAAAGTGTTTGAATAAGCAAATCACAGGGAGGAAATACCAATAGTCAATAAATTGACAAGTGGTTCAATGTCTTCAGTAATAAGAGAAATATACATTAAAATAAAGAGATGCCTTTTTGTCCCTATTAAAGCAGTAAATATTTTAACGTTTGATAATGTTAAGAGTTGGTGAGGAAAAAGGAATCACGTACCCTGCAGGTGTAGATATAAGTGGAAACCACCAGTGCAGAGAGCAATTTGACCCTATCTGTTAAACCGTAACATAGGTTATGCATAGGTTGTGACCCGACAACTTCGCCTGTAGGTATAAACCTAGAGAGACATTCATGTGTACAAGGAGTCACATACTACAGTGATATTTCCAATAGTAGAAAACTGGAAAAACAAATTCCCCTGAGCAGGTAAAAAGCTAAATAAACTGTATGACAGGCACACCATGAAGTAATATAAAACAAAACTAACGTAGTAGATATAGATGGGTTAACGTGAAAAGAGCTTCAAGAAATACTAATGAATAAAAAGCCAGTTGCAGAAAAATATACTCATTATTGTACCTGTATTGGGGGGGTTGCCTTTTGAAACAATGTTCTCTTGTTGCTTAATGCTATTGTTTGCATGTAGTATGCATAGATGTATAAAACAGATTTCAGGGGGAAAGACTAAACTGATAATAGTTACTGGAAAGGTAGAGGGTATTGGAGACAGGAAGGGAAATAAGAACTTGTATTGGGAAAACATCCAAGGTGACTTTAACTTCTTTGTAATGTTTTGTTTTCAAGGAGTTAGTATTTATGTATTATGTGAATAATTTAAATAAGATAACAAAAAGTTGAAGAGAATAACACTAATGCAAGCAGGATACAGAGAAGTTAGTCTATTATCTTACTGAATTCTTGCGAACAGCAATTCTCAGGAAGAGAAGGCTGCCCACATGGGGCTCCCCAGCCCTCTACAGACCAATCCTCTGTGACTGCAGGGCTCATAGGCTCCTGGGGCCCATGTTTCACAGCCTAACAGGGTGAGAAAAGTTTGAGATCTCACTCATAAGACTCAAAGCTACAGACTAGGACACATTGGTGGGAGGGGCTGAAAAAAAACATATATGCAGAGTGCTACAGTTTAGATCGAGAATGTTCCACCAAATTCTCATGTGCTCAGAAGAAGGGCTTTTGGAAAGTAGTTGGATTGTAGGAGCATTGTGGTTGACTTGTTAGGAATTAGGTTCTGGTTGGAAGAGGCAGGTCACTGGGGACATGATCTGGAAAGGTGTAGGTCTTTCTTGAGCTCCTCCCTTTCTGCGCTGCTTCCTAGATGCCAGGATGTGAACAGTTTTCTTCAGTAGACCCTTCTACTACGCTGTTTTTGCATTTGAACCAACTGACTGTGGAGTGAAAATGTAAGCCAAAATAACCTCTCTTTTAAGTAGTGGATGTCATTGTTCCAGCAATGAAAAAGTGACTAAGATTTTGGTAGCAGAAGTGAGATTATTGCTGTGACTACAAGATCATATGTTTTCAAAGCCTTTGAAACTGGTTGACTGGAGGAGATGCCAGCTAGAAGAGCAACTCTAGAATACTGTAACTTGAGCTTGATGGGAGATTTTGACTGAATCGTTGAAGATCAGAATGCTGACAGTAAGGCAGACAAAAAAGACGAAGTTTTTTCAAGAAGTTTCAAGTGGGAAAAAGGACTCCACTGGCAGTAGGATCAGAGGCCGTGTGTGTTATGCTCTGGCAGAAAATGTATCCACGTATTGCTCATGTTCTGAGACTTTGTGAGAGTCTAAGATTAAGGATAGTGGACCAGTTAATTTGACAGAGGACATTTCACAGTAGTCCAAAGTTCAAGCTATGGCATGGGTACTGCTGGTGGCTTTTAGTCAGATCTACACTGAAAATCAGGACCAAAAAGCCTATTTGAGAAGTTTTCAGTTCCCTCAGAAAGCAAGTGCCTACAAATTGGAGCAGAAGAGCACCTGGGTGCTGAAAAATTAGCATTAAAAAGAGGATAATTATTCAGCATCAGGACAATAGGAAAGATGTCTTGAAAGCATATCAGAAATATGAATGACCTCATCTAGCACAGGCTCAAGAGTACAAAGCTATAAAGCATTTAGTTGTGGAGAGCCCTAGGGCACCTTGGTCAAGAATGGCCACCTAGGAAATTGTTTCCCTAGGAAATTGTTTCCCTGGGATTCTCTTCATAGTGCTCAGTCTTTTGGGCACTCAGAGGTCTCTGTATCCATGATCCTAAAGCGGCTGGATGCTGCTTGAATTGATGGCACCCTGGTGTCATCTGCATGGTGCTCATTTTACAGGCACGCAGAATGTAAGGGGTCAAGGTTTCCACTCAGACTTCAGAAGAGGGTCTTGGAGGTTTGCAGTGTGCCCCTGAGAGGGGAGTAGGTGAAGTAGTGTGGGTGAAGCCAAAAGTACAGTGGAGAACCTAGTAGGTTGGAGAAGCCAAGAACATAGACTATCTAAGGAAAACAGTAGGGAGTGAGGCCATGAGGGCTGCAACCAGCAATGCTGTAGGGATAAGGGTGCTTGAATCCCTTGAGCTTCACATCTCCCCACCACTTGCCTCAGGTGCTGGACACAGAAGGAGAGGATTTAATCTTTGTCTTGCTAGGTGGATGTGGAAGAAGAGGACTTAATGTTTGTCCTGCTGGGTTTTGGTCGTGCTTTGTTCCTATTTCCCTCTTGGAAAGGGATATTTATCCTATGCCATTGTATGTTGAGTGTTTAATTTAATTTAATTTTTTTATTTTTACAGGGGCTCATAGCTAAGAGTTTGCCTTGAGTCTCAGAAGAGATTTTGGACCTGAACATTTCATCAGTGCTGGAACTGTTAAAATTTTGGTGTATCTTAGAGATGGACTAAATGCATTTTGCATAAGGCATTGCACATGAATCTTTTGGGGGCCAGGGATGGAATATTATGGTTTAGATATAAAATGCTCCCTCCCCAAATTCTCATGTATTCAGAGGAAGGGAAGGTGATTAGATTATGGAGGCATTGTGGTAGGAAGCAGAGTCTGGTTGGAAGAGGTGGGTTACTGGGGGCATGACCTAGAAGGGGTTATCTCTCACCCCAGCTCCTCCCTTCTCTCTTTGCTTCCTGGCTGCCATTGTGTTAGTAGGTTTCCTCAGCAGACCCTTCCATCATGTATGGCATTTCTGCATCTGAGCCAGCTAACCATGGACTGAAAACAGGAACCAAAATAAACCTCTCTTCCTTTAAATTGTGAGTATGAGGTATTTTGTCCCAGTAATGAAAAAATGACTAAGGCACACAGTGTAAAGAAATCTTCCTTTACTTCTTCATTAAATTGTTTCATCCAAATACAGCACTTTAGCAGCCAAAATAAAGTCTCCTAATGTGGTGTCATGATAATAATATTGTAAAACAATAAAAATGGCAATAACTCTCCATTTTAAAGTAGAATTATGAAATCTGTATGCTTCCTTATGAGCCACAACTTGGTAAAATGCTCAGCTATTAGAAAGGAGAATCTCTTCCTAAATGGCTCAAAATTCATGCCCTTTTTAATTGCCCAGAATTCATGTCACTTGTGTGAAAAAAAGCTATAAACATACACAATCATAAAAACACACTTAGACATCCTGAACAAAATCGATGCCATATTATTTTAGTTTATTATTCCTTGTAGAGTTCACACTGGTCTTCCTACTTTGATATTTATTTACACCAAAGAAATGAAAGAACACAAATGCCACACTTGGGACAACACTAATGCTAGAATTGAGTAGCATACACACGGCATCTGCCTTAATTTAAAAAACTAAAGCAGTCTTTATGAACCAACCTCACATAATATAGGACAAAGCTGAAGGTCACCGTTTTATTCATTTAGAAAGGCACTGATAAGGATTAAAAAGAAGGTTGCTGAGATTTGAAGAACTGTTAGCTTCAGTAAATGGCTTCTTCCTTCTTAACAAGGAGGAGGGGGAAGGATGATAAACAGTAACAAAGAACACACTTTCCGCCCCCACCCAGCTTTGTTATTCGCCTCTCTTTGGAACCTCTAAGCTCTTTTTTCAAGAGGTCCTCCGCTATTCACAACTTTGCTGCTCTTATGAAAAATTAATGATTGCTTTCTCTTCAACAGAAAACAGCCTTATTTTGCAGAAGATTAACAAAGAGGAGTCAGTGCAGAAGTGAGTCTCTCAGCGGGAGAAGCTTCTCTCACACCAACCCGTTTATGGCTAGGGGAAAGGAGCCCATTAGTTCAAGGACAGCAAGTAAATAAATGGTGTGCAGTCTGGTACAGGTGGCAGAACAAGGACTACATCCTTCACAAAAGGGCTGTGCCAACAAAAACAGCCTGTGCCCAACAGCAGACTGACCCCCATGCTCTGCTCACTGAATCCTTTATGCCAACACTGGGTGCCATGCTGGGATTGCAAGCTATTGTTTGCAGGCAGCATTGCTGCTGGGGGTTAACAGGTGAGAGCAGTTATATGCACTCACAAGGGAAAAAAGAGAGGATGCTTTCAGTTCAGGCACCAATGCTCAGCAAACACTTCTCAAAACATCAGAGTCCCTACTGCATCCTTCATGAATGAAGGAGTCGAGGTAAAGGAGAAGTGTGCTTGTTCTAAAATAATTTACCGAGGTAAGGAGAGAGTACGGAGCTGCTAAAATTAAATAATTTGGTTCAGATCCTGTCATGTGTATGTTGGTGTTCACTTTAATATCCGGTTGGAGTCATTAAAGTAATTTCTGGAGAAATTACACTTTCAATAGGTAAAAGCCTACAATCTTTTACTACATGCTAACTTCACTCAATCTTTCATGATTGCATCTTCCTTAGGGGTGAAGAAACTGAAACTGTTGAAAGGTTATGTCAATTACTGTCCAGTTAGTGGGGCATGAGGGGGCTGGCTCTGAAATGTGGCTCTTCCTTTCAGCCCAGCTCTGGATGGTGAGATATAGAAAAGCACCCTTGTGCATAAAACCAGGCAGGCAGGCAGCCAGGGCCTCTGGCAGGACAAATTCTCTCTCACCACTTAGAATGGCTATTATAAAAAGATAAGAGATAAGAAGTGTTAGTGAGGGTATAGAAAGGGAACCTTCATGCATTGTGGGTGGGAATGTAAATAGGTATAGCCATTATAAAAAACAGTATAGAAGTGCCTTAGGAAACTAAAAGTAGAACCACCGTGTGACCAAGAAGTCCCACTTCTGGGTATACATCCAAAGGAACTGAAATCAGTATGCTAGAGACAGCTGCACTCTTATGTTCATTGTAGCACTATCTCTAAGGGCCAAGATATGGAAGTAATCTGTTCCCAAAACAGATGAATGGGTAAAGAAAATGTGCTACAGCAACAGTATTTGCTTTTATAAAGGAGGAAATCCTGTCAGTTGCAACCACATGTATGAGCCTAGAGGATATTTGGTGAAATAAGCCAAGCACAGAAAGACAAATACTACATGATCTCACCCATATGTGAAATCTAAAAATGCTGAACTTAGAAGTTGAATGCAGAATGGCAGTTACCAGAGGCTGGGGCAGCGGAGTAGAAGGGGAAAAGGGAAATGCTGAGCAAAGGATACAACACTTGTTAGGAAAAACAGCTTCAGTGCTCTATTGCACAGAAGGGTGACTGAAATAATAATGGATTGTGTATTTAAAAATCAATAAGAGATTACATCTTAAATTTTTTTTTTTTACCCTATAAAGTAGTAAGTGCGTGAGGTGAGGGATTTGTAAATTAGTGTGATTTAATCAGTCTACAGTGTGAACATGTATCAAAACAGCATGTTGTCAACTTACACCAAGGATTAAGGGGCCACCAGCTGGATGCTGAACACACAGTAACAAGTGGATTCTACCCTGCCCTGGCTTCATGGAGCACATAGACTTGTGGGAGCAGGAACACAGTCACACTTGTGAAGGGCCAGGCTTTTTGAAATGTATATATCTTTTGTGAGGTTTTTGTTTGCTTTCAAATTGCTTTTTAAGCATTTGGAGTAAGCAAGCACCGCCCTTGGGTAGTTTAAAGTGTGTAATGGAGAATCTATAAAAGACAGCTTGGTATCGATCGGCTGGGCCCAGCAGTGTTAGTATTTGTCTATTTTTCTGAATCGCTAATGGCATATGAAATGACAATCAGAGAAGTCCGCTGCTCCTTAACTTGAATGTTTTTTTCAGACAGCACTAAATCTATGATGTTTCCTTTCATTTATAAGAATCTTAAGACGTCTGAGGGATAAGACCAGCAACCTCCACAGTGTGCTTTTTCTGAGTAGTGTACTGCGTTAGAGCCTTCTGATGAGTTAGGACTCATTTCATTTTCTCGGCAATCCCATGAGGCTTGCTCTAGCATCACCCCATTTTATAGCTGAGAAAACTGAGGAACAAAGAGTTAAAGTGGCTTGCCTACTGTTCCTACTCAGCAGGTGGTAGAGCCAGGATTCAAAGCTGGTAAACAGGCTTCAGTCTGCTATGATTTCCATCTGAAAAGAGATGTTATTTAAAATAATTTTTAAACATATGAAATGCATTGTTAGCATAATTTTAGATAGCAGATCCCAATAACTAAAGAAGTCTAGGAAAAAGGACCATGAATAAACTCTTTCAAAGAGCAAGAAATGAAAAACAAAATCAATTCTTGCTTTAAAATCTATTACAAGGTTTTTACCACTGTCAACATTTTGTTATTAGATACTAAAAAATCATTACCACCACAGTAAAACACTTCACAATGACATAAAAATAAACTTTGTTCCCTAGGGAAATGCTATAAATAGGCACAAGAGGGAATTTTTTTCTGATGTGGCAATCAACCAACAAATCAGAAAGTCATACATTTGTTTCATCTCTTCTTCTAGAATCTCATACATGAATATTTAGTAAGACTTGTAGTCAGTTCAACAAGAAAGAGACAAGTCTGCTAGAAGCCACCATTAAAGTCTTAAACTTAAAACTTCTGCATGACAAATTAAGTCATAAGGTTAAAAGACAAGCTGTAGACCAGGAGTAAATATTTGTAGCATTCCTAGTAAGCAAGATGGTTCACCAGACATTGCAAAGAACTCCTACAAATCAGTAAGATAAACAATTGAATAGCAAAAGCATATTCTAGAATGTCACAAAAAGGAAATTCAAGTGGCTAGTAAATATGGTAGGATATGAAAACTCATAATTAGAGGAACACAAACTAAAATCGCAGTAAGGTAGCTACTTCAGATGGGCAATGTTTTTAAGTTGGCATTAGATGTTGGTATACGTGTGGGAGATGAATGCTTTCACACACAGCTGGGGGGGATGCAAATGGCTCAACTGATTGGAGGTGTTTTCAAAGTACCTAGTGAAATGGAAATGATCAGATTCTGTGATCTTAAAATTATCTGCCCAGAGAAATTTGCTCAGATGCACAGGTACAAGGACATTTACTGCCACATGATTTGAAGTAATCAAAACTGGACATAACCTACTGATCAGGCAAAGAATGAGTAACTAAATTGTGCTGTGTTCACATGATACAACAGAGTTCAAAAACAATGAGAAGTGAAAAATGTTATAGAACAAAATGCATTTTAAAATCATTTATATAAAGGTTAAAAATACTCCACACCAAAAAATCATGTGTTTTATATGTATATAAGAGTAAAAGTATACAAAACGGCCTGGAAGGATACACATCAACTTCAGAATACTGTTGCTTTTTGAGAAGGGAAAAGATTGATTGGAGGATCAGATAAAGAAAGGGTATATCAATAATGTGGCTTTTTTTAAAGGTAGAATTCATGTTAGGGTTAACCTTGATTGTCAATTTAGATTGAGAAATGTCTGGGAAATTAGTCAAACCCACTTCTGGATGTGTCTGTCTGCGTATTTCTAGAGAGATGATATGTGGGACACGAGGTGAGGAGAGACCCACTCTGAATGTGGGTGGCTCCACCTAAGAGGCTGGGGTTTGGATAGAACAACACTGAAAGAAGGAAGAAATTGCCAGTGTAGTCTCAATCTGTATCTTTGCTATGATGAGGTGAGAAGCTTTCCTCTGCTATGTCCTTCTGTCAAGTTTTTCTGCTGCACCTCAGGTCCAAAGAAACGGAGCCAGATCATGGACTGAAACTTCTGAAACCATAAGCCAAAATAAATCTTTTCTCTTTTAAATTGATTTTTCTCAGGTATTTTTCACAATCACAGAAAGCTAACACAATTCATATATCACTTGCATAATTAGAATAATATTGTATACAGAGAAAAAAGACATACATTTTTATATATTTAAAGTATATATTTATTTGAAATATGGTTGTATATTTACATATATTTCTCATAAGGAAAAATATGCCAGCGATTAATTCCAGATGGTAAAATTTATCTGATTGGTCTTTTCTCATCTTTAAAAAAAATTGGTTTATATATTTTTCAAGTTTTAAAAATAAAAATATAATGTAAACATCAATAGAAATATAACTTGCAATTTTCAACTGAGCCTGCAATGTTATGCTCTACCTTTTGTGATTAACTTTATTTTTATCTTTACAAGTGTGTTCTTAAATAAGGACAAACTAGAGTCAGAACAATTTGATCCTCTTTCTTTCTACAAAAGGGAACATAATGTGTCTGGACAACATATTGCTTAAGTGGTTTTTTTTTTTTTCTAAGAATGCTTGAAAATTAGAGAGCCATATGTTTCATATGACTCTGGAAGACTTCGAGTTCATGGGCTATAGCCATTTCTTAGAATCTCACAAAGATGTACCTTTGCATTTAAAAAACCATTGCGACAAACCCTTACACAACTTCTTGATACCGTCAGTCACACCTAAAAAAGCACAAGAGTATAGTGGCTTAGAGTTGAGTTTTCCACACAGTACTGGCATATTATTATTTAAATTGAAATTAATTAAAACTAAGTATAATTAAAAATTGAACTCCACTTGAATTAGCCACGTCTCAGTTGCTCCGTTGCCGCTTGTGACTCTAGGGTGGTGGTGGTGAAACTGGGGCATGGGGCGCAGCGGGCACACAGCGCCCTCTGTCGGCATGCAAGCCAAGTGTAAGAGTTGTTTTTTCTAAACTAAATCTCAGTATCCATGTTTAATTGCAAAAACTAAGTGGGTTTTGGGTTGCAGTCTGGGCACTCATTCTCTGAAAGATTCACCATCCCCGCTCTAGGGCTACCATACTGAACAATACAGATGAGGACATTGCTATCATTGCTGAATGGATAGTACTGGTTGAAAGCTTGACTTCTAGAGCCAAATTCCCTGGAGAGCCTGGTCCTAACTCTACCATTTATAAATTATTAGCTATAAAAAATTTTAAAAATCTATCTGTGCTTCAATCTCTTAGATGAGCGAAATCATAAAATGGTCCTTGCTGGATTGTTGTATTTATTGATTGAGTGACTTAAATAGTATACAGTATATGTTTATATTAACATAATAAACCATATAAATGGTAAACTGTCATTATCTTTCAGCTCTGTGATAGTAGGAAAGTATCACACGACCCTCATCAATTCTCATGCAGAGCCATCAGGCTGCAGCAATGAAAGAAGCAATGTTCTGGTCACTGGGAAAGGGTCCTGGTCTCTTGTGTGTCAGATGGTCAGTGTGGTTCCAAATGCTCCTGTCACGAGGTCATGGATTGGTAACTTTTTCAGTTAAGAAAGTTTTTATTCATTCATTCAACAATATTTATTATGTGCTTACTATATGCCAGGTACTGTTCTAGGCAGTGGGGATCTATCAGTGAGCAAAACAGATAAAGATCCATACCCTATAGAATGTTCATTCCAGTGGAGGACACAGATGACAAATGAATGACTAGTAAGCATTCCATAGCATGATAGAATGTAAAAAAAGGGGAGGAAATACAGAAAGCCAAAGGACAGCTGAGCTGGGGATGGGTCAGATTGCAATTTTAGAAGGGGGAAAAGGAACGCTCACCAAGGCGCCACTGGACAGCTGTTTGAAAGAGGTGAGAGAGTGAGCACTGCAGACGCAAGAAGGAAGAGAATGCAGGGCGGTGCAGGGCCCGTATGCAAAAGCATAGCAAAGAAGCCCAGTGGAGAGGAAGAAAAGGAGGTGCTCCTCGAGCTCCCAGAGGCGAGGGTGGGAAGCAACGTATAGTAAGACTTTGGCTCTCACCTGAGGAGAGATGGGACCATTTGGTTTTAAGGAGAAGTGTGACATAATCTGACTTAGTTCCAAAAGGGCATGATGTGCTGAGAGCAGACCTGAGGGCAGATGCAGGCGAGCAGTCACGAGACGCCATTGCAACAGACTCTGGCGGGAGTGGTAGGGGAGTGGTGAGAGGGGTCAGGCCTTGGATTTTGAAATTAAGCCATCATAGATCAGATGTGGCCCATGAGAGAGGAGTGAGAACCTGCACCTATCTGCTGAAAGTTTCCTTGCTGTACGGTGACACAGAGCCCAGGTCAGACTTGTATTTACCACTAAGAAGTAGTATTACATTAAGTGAAAACAACAAGGAGGAGGAAGTGTTTACAGCAAGCTCTCATTCCTCTAAGAGAAAGGAGAGGAACACAAGCACGTGAACATACTTTCTCATACGAAAAGGGAAAGGATGAGTCATACTTTAATATTATAGAGAGAGAGAATGAGGGAATGCCAGACTTTTAATATACTTTGCTTGTAGATTTATTTGACTTTGGAACCAGGTAAATACTTCCATTGCTATAAAATAAAATTAAATTTAAGAAGGAATTATTAAAAATGTAAAGCAAAATAAAATAAGCAAAACTAACTATGTAAACAGTTGGTGGTATAGCTACACACAAAGGAACTATTCTCAGTGATCCTATAACACATTAATTTGACTACATATCCCTGGTGGGATGTACCTGAAAGACAAAGAGAAAAAAATACTGAACTGTTTTAATTAGTTTATTGTTTATTTAGTTTTTGTCTAATTATGCCGAGGCTGATTTTGTGTAGTATGGAATACAGAAAACCGGTAATTACATTGGGATTGTTCAGAATTGAGATTTTCATCACAGGAGAAATGGTATTTTATGGATATAAGGAAAAACATGGTTATCCTGAATTTGAATTGGACATATCAGAATATGCAATTTCTTTAAAAATCACACATACACACTTTCTGTCTTTGTCCACTGTAAATAATAACCAGTTGAGAAGTGATTAATGTGCTTACTGCCCAAGTTGTGGTCTCTAAACATTCCCCATTGAAAGGAATCTGGAAATCCTAAGAGAAATGGCTGTTTCTAGGTCTGCAGCAGGAAATATACAAGATGGACCTGGAACATACCAGAAAGGAGGAAGCTTGTAAAAAGAATTAGGGTCACATCAAAAAGTAGTTCAGAGCTGACTTGATTAGAGATCCATTGACCAAAGACAGAATAATTTAAACATCAAAAAATATAACTGCAATCAACATATAAACACATTTAGCAAGTAACCTGTTAATAATATTAATGATAAGATAAAAGTAAACACATTCATTCATTCATTTATGACCTTTGGAAGATGCCAAGGAACAACTCATTATTTTGAAAGTTGGTATGTGAAGGGAAATATAAAACACACAGCTTCTACTATTTTTTCTGCATGAACTGTCCTCTTTCCAGAACATCTCATTCAGTAAATGAAGGAAAAAATGATACAATGAGAATACTGCTGCTTTTATAAGTCCTAATAAATGAATAAATATAGGTAATAAACATTGATGGTTGCTAACATCACAAAAAATAGATTGTAAGATATGATGTTCTTCTTGAAGAATGTATAAAACACTATGAAACAGTCTTGCTGATCTTCCCCAAGGCAACAACAACAACAAAACTCCTGTTTCTAACAAAGCTAATTCTCAGGAAATGGAGGAGACACAAGAACAAGTTAAACAACACCAGAGTGATGCAATCAGGAAATTCTGACATTCTACAGAACAGTCATTGAGTTTCTTCAGCAACAGCAACATTACTAAAGACAATAATCAAATTGGAAGGGACATGGGTAATGGGGGAGAGTTAAAAACAGTTAGGAAACAGCAATAAATCAATACTGTATACTGGTCAATTTAAATTCTAATTCAAACAAACAACCACTACCAACAAAGAACACATTTGGAGACAGTCAGGAAAATTTAATTGCTGAATGTGCTGTACATCCAATGGTATAAAGTAATATTATTAGTTTTTTTGTTTAAATTCTTCAGTAATGTTTTTAGAAGTGATCATGGTATTACAGTTGTATTTTAAAAGAGTTCTTTAATTTTGGAAATACAGGCTTATAATATTTACAGGTGAAATTATAAAATATCTGTCACTTGCTTCAAAATCACCCATTGTGTGGGTGAGGGTGGGCTGGGGGAGGAAGGAGGTTGGGGTATAAAGGAACAAGATTGACACAGGAATTGATAATTACTGAAGTTGGGTAATAGGTGTGTAATTAGCTTTTCTTATAATTTGTTCCTACTGATGGAGCTGCCTGCTCTGATTAGAGACCTCTATATTCCTCCCCTTCTCTTGCCCCAACAGCCAACCCATTAGAAGGTCCAGAAAACTCTACACAGAGTATGCCCTAGACACTGTGGTGCCCAGGCTGCTGGCTGTTTGTTATCACTGAAAACTCTAAAAGGCTCGCCATCACTGCCCTAGACCCTGCCCATTCCATTTCTCCAGCCATCACCTAGTCTCTCCCACCACTTCTCTGCTGGACCATGTCAGCAGCCTTTGGCCAGATGTCCCACCCTATTCTACATTCCTGGCTTTTTATTTTGTATTTTGAGACAGGATCTTGTTATATTACCCAGGCAGGACTCACACTTGTGATCCTTCTGCTTCACTCTCTTAGAAGGCTGGGATTACACGTGTGTGCCACTATACTTGATTTAATTTGCATTTTAAAATAAAACTTTTATTAAAGTCATTTTTATTGCAGATGTTCAATACTTCATTGTAAAACAGGTTTCGTGGTTAATGATTTTGTCCAGCTGTAGGCTTATGTATTTGTTTTCTTCATCATTTATCAGTACATGTTTGTAGTACACAATGTTTACATTCTTTGTGTAGAGTTGGTATACGTATATAACTCATTTTAATTGCTTTTTTCATCCTCTTTCCTTCCTGCCCATTTCCATCTCTGGAGTCCCTTCCCATTTGAAAAAGATCTATCTTCCTGCTTCCTATTATTATCTTTTATTTTGTTCTTTGTATTTTGAGTTTCTCATATAAGACAAACCATGCAATATTTGAGTTCGTGTGCCTGATTTATTTCACTTAACAGTATGATTTCAAGGTGCAGCCATTTTATTATTTTATTTCTATTTTATTCCTTATGTTGTACTTACTCCCCTGGGTGAGGACAGGGAAAACACTTGGGTTTCATTCTCTGGAAAGGAACACATCCTATACTTGAAGATGATGATAATGCTTTTCCATTGGCATTCTTTCCCAAACTAAATAACTGGTGACTTTAACACAAGTCATCATGGACTTTGAAAGGATGATGGGTTACACTGCATGAATTCTTGGGGAAATTCATGGACCTGTGGCTGCTGGTAATTGCATGGTGTTTATTTTATTGACCATCCCTACACCTGCTTTATTTAAAAGGTTGGATATTAATGGGGAAGAGGCAGTGATGAGCAACACCGAATCTCATGTGCTGAGACAATACACAGAGAGGATTTCTGCAGGAAGATTCAGAAAGGGAGATTCTTCATGCTGTCTGTGCAGGTTACAGCTCCTCTTCTTTTTTCCCAGGCCCAGAAAGGAAAAAAAAGTCCTAGTTGGCACTCGCTAACCATTAATGGTGCAGACTGTTGAACCAAACAATACAACATTCTAAATAGCAAGCAAGGGAAAAATAGCATCTCGTTAAATTCAGTATGAGAAGAACATTTTAAGTCCATCGATCTTATGGGCTGAGGTACTGAAAATGTAAAGTGACATCCCCAAAGGAGATATTGAATTATAAAAAGAAAAAGTGCCAGTGACATATTGATGAAGCCACATGTGCAACATTTCTTCTGCTTATTTCTCCACATCTGCCCTCTACTCTTCTTCCGCAGCCCATCTTGTATGTGTACCCTGGCCCTCCAGGTCTCTGGGTGGGTCAGTGGGAAGCTTCAGTGGGGACCACAGGAAAGGAAGGAGTGACAGGGTATTTGCTTCTCTTGTCCATCTGACTCCATGGAGTCATTGGTCTGTCTCCTATCAACCCTCATGTGAGAGGGAAACCCCCAACCAAGAGATCAGTTCAGATGCTGGGTGGTACCAAGGGTAACAGAAGGTGCAAAAAGGATGACAAGTGCCCACTAGAACTTTCTCTCAGTACTCCTAAGCCCTAATTAAGAGCTCCATTCAGCATATATCTAAGACATGGCAGGAAAAAAGCATTGTGTTTAAATTGAGAAATCTGAGTAGAATTGAATAAAAGGAATGACTACTAAAAGTGGGCAGGGTCTGGGGAACTAAAAGACACAGTGCAGCACTCCAGAACTGGCAACAGTGGGAGCTCTTAACATCTTGGGCCTGAAGAGGCCAGGGGAGAAAGCATTTCCCAAACCCAGAGACAGAGGCAGGACTGACTAAGTGTGTGGAAAGAACCATTTAACAGAAATAAGCCAGCCCTGGGCCTGGAGATTTCTCTGTCTCACGAGGCAGAGACCAACAATTCCATGGAAGTCAGATGCTCACTTTCCTACCCTCCCTTGCAGCTAGGGCTCAATGGTCCAGGTGCAACCATTCAGATGGCCTTGACTCTTGGCACAACACAGGATCAGCCAGGACTGCAGGGAATCAATCCATTTTGGCTGTGGCAGCAGCAGGACTGCAGCCCACTTCGATTTCCAGAGGGAGCAGCAGAGTTTAGTGTCAGGCTTGGGGGGTGAATGCTGTACCTGGTGGAGTCTGCACCAAGTACAGTGCAGAGTTAGCTCTCTGCAGAGATTTTGTATATTTCGCCCATTTCTGACATCTCCGAAGGGTTCAACAGCCTTGAATTCTTTTCTTTTCTCCTCACCTGAGCCAAGGTTGCTATATAGCTTGACTCTAAGAACAATGCTTGATATAGAAATCAAGCCAAATTTTTTAGGCCCCGAGAGTCTGGCATCCCAAAACACTCAATTATCATAAGTTTAAAAAAATCCATGTTTGAACATCTACTCTGTTTAAATTGCTGTGCTAGGTGTTACACAGCTAATTAAGATGGCAAGTAAATGACTATGATCAATATGATAAATATTTCAATGGAAACCTGGTTTTGGAACACAGATACAGAAGGGATCAATTATACTGGGAGGGTTTTAGAACATTTCAGGGAAGTAGTGAGGTGGGCAGAAGGAAGAACATGTAAGGAATAATGAGGGTATGAAACTGCCTGTCATATCAATGAAGGTGAGCTCCCTGGAGGAGAGGCTAGGAAAGTGAGCTGAAGCCAACTGTAAAATGTCCAGAAAAGGAGGAGGAGCCACTGACATGGCTCAAAAGATGGACTAAAGAGCAGGAAAACAGAAATGAGAAACCCATGAGTCCCATGCAGGGCTCTGCCTGCAGTAGATGTGATGGGGTTGAGAGGGAAGACAGCGGCCTGAGAAACATATAAGGAGATGCAAAGGGTGGGTTGCTGCCCTGCTGTGTGTGGAAAGCTGAGGAGGATTCCAAGATGGTCAGATATCCAGCCTAAAGGAGCATGTGTGTGGCGTGTGTGTGTGTGTGTGTGTGTGTGTGTGTGTGTGTGTGTATGTGTGTGTAGGGGGAGTTGCTAACAAATACAGAAAAAATATCAAGAAGTACAAGTTTTGGATGTAGGAAGAAAAATGGCATTGACTTTAGGCATGTCCCCATTCTTATCTTAGGGATGTACTAGTAGATGTATTTGTCTGAGCTGGTATCTTGTCTCTAATTACTGCTGCATTTAGAAGCAGGAATGAGGTTGTTTCAAAGCTGACTGCTATGAGTTGATGGCTATTCACAGGGCTATTTTATTTCCTTTGGATATACCACAGCCTTAAATTACATCTTCATCGGAAACATCCCTAGGTTGGTTGTTAGGAACATAATTCTTCAGAAAAAGTAGAATTAGGCTGTTTAAAATCTTTTCATACTAACGTTGTCTTTTTGTTAGGGCATCAATATGATGTGGTTCGACTATCTAGCTCAGTGCCAGATCCACACTAGACCCTTGGGAAGGTCCCTGGACCAATGACACACTAGCCCTCTCCCCCTAGTCTGTCTGCTGTTGACTTTCTCCATCCCAACTTTAATTCTAACTTCTCCTGCCCAGTTCAATCCTGGGATCTGTCAATGGCAAGCCAGGGCTTTCCAATACCTCCTTTTTATATAAACTTAACAACTTCAAGAATATGTCTGGCTTGGCCTCATTCTGAACAGCACTTGCTTTTGCTGTAAAGAGTAAAATTCTTCTAGTTGGTTTTTTTAAAAGAAGCATCTGGACCTCAGGTATGATGACATCTTTAGACTTGAATTCTAAAAAGGCACTATCACTGTGCACTTGGCAAAAGGAAACACTTGGATTTTACCAGTGAATGGCTTTCATTTATCAAATTCTCAGCTTGCACACAAAACTAAGGCTGTGCAGTATTATCCTACAATGCTGTACATTTCTGAAAGCATTAAATGATGACTAGTAGCTTTATACATATTTTCTGGAAACCAAACACAGGAACAGCTTTGTTACTCCACACCTTAAGAAAAAGAATATATATAGTCCTTTATTCACTTGTGCTTTCTTCTTAAACTAGTATTTGCAAAACAGTATGAGTCTTTCTTTACTAGACCATGACCTCTTTGAGGGTGGGATCAGGTTCAAATTCATATCTAAGTTCATATCAGCTGGGTGCTTTTTACCCTTGGGTCTGTGCCACAACACATGATACTTGGCTGCAAATACAAGTTGGTTGAATTGGTCAATGACCCATGGCAAGAGAACATGTAAAGAGAAGGGAATAATTTCTCAGATACAATGATTGGGCAAGTGAAATTGTTGTGCTGGTGACAGCACTAGCAGCAGCGCTGGTGACCACTACCATGTGACATAAACAATTCAAAAGAGCGGAGAAAGTGCACTCGTGGATAAGCAATCCAGCTGTCAAACCAACACGGTCTTGGAGATTTTGTTTGGAAGTCATAACCATGCTACATAAGCAATAAATTATGAAGGTCAGGCATGTGAATAAAATTTAATGTTGTCATAAATTTTATGACAGAGTTTATCTGATACATACTTAATGACATGAATAATCATTATTATGCAGCATTGTAATCAGACATTAATAACATACAGTTCACACCAATGACCCTAAGAGACCTTATTTGTTTAGCCAAATCTACTGCTTTGCTATATAGTTTCTTCTTACTTAGAGTTAGTTCTCTACATCTATGACAACTGTCAGTGATACTAGGTGGCTCTGATGATGTGAATATTTTAATCCTCTGCCATGTGTTGATAGAAAAGCCCTCACTGAAGACAGTCACACCAGGCCAGGCCCTCTGCACTCCTCTATCACCTAACACACTCCAGCACGGGTATGGGGGAGCTCTGCCCTTACCATTTCCAGGGGTTCCAGCAATGCCCGCCTCTGATGTCTGCACCTCTGCCTGAAGGAGTTTTCTGAAACTAAAGCCTCTATGGCCCCAAGAAGCACACTGGAATTGAGCAAACATTGACAACTTCCTCTACTGACCGAAGGGAGCTCGTAAGTAAAATCCTCACCCGGGGTAGTAATACTAAGGCTTGTGCTGCACACTGACTACCGCAGAGCCCCGATGGGCTGCCCACTGTAACTAATGACTTACTAATATATCTTGTGACAGCCTTTTTTCCTTAGCTCACTTTTGTCTCTTACCAGCATTTCATAGGCTCATCTCCCAAACAAAACACTTGCACTTGAATCCTTGTCTCCAAGGAGGACTAAAGTAAGATGCCACTCCATGATGGGCTGAAGGGCTCTAAGACTTCTCAGGCATTCTGCACACATCCACCTCAAAGTCCTTGCAGTCCTACAACGCATACATGGGTATGTGCGGATGACATCCAGGCTCTCCAGATACCAGTCAGTCACAGGTAGCAGAAGAACCACACTTTAAACCCGGGGCTGCTTGTGAGGTCCACTCAGTCACCACATTACGGGCCACAGGAAAATAAAAGAACAGGTGATCACAGAAGGATGGAGAATGTTCTATGGATCTCCAACAAGCTGAACAAGGTTGAAGGACAAGACTCTAGCTGGTTCAGGTAAAGAGTTGGGAAGAGACAGAAGCTCGGCTGAGAGTCCGAGCATCTCTAGGCAATAGATCTCTAGTGGTCCTGATACTTAAACCAACAATTCTTAGCTCATTCTCACTGGCGAAGGAGCCAGTGCAACCCAGAGACCTTCATTCTGCAGCTAGAGAAAAGGAGTTAAGCACAAATTGCTTTGGGAAAAGTTATGAAGCACATTTAAGCTAAAGTGTAAATGACTCATGGCTCCTTTTCTATTTTTATGGTAGGGAGGTGCTTTAGAACATAAGGGTACTAATGAAGAAAGGGGAAAGCAGGAAGGTTCCTGTTAGACAATAAGCAAAGAAAAGGGAAACCAGTGGTGACCAAAACATCATCTGTTCCTCATCAGGCCACCTCTGATGGGGTGCGAGTAGAGACAGAGGGATGCCATGTAGAGAGGTATCACATGCCATCCTGTCACAGGGGCACGGTTTAGAGGGGACACAGATCACTAAAGAGATTCATATAGTGCTTCATTCCAAACCAGAAACAAATGCATGAAGCACAGGCTTTCTGGGTGGTGGTAGTCATATGGGAAAGAGAGCCACTTCTTGTGGAGTATCAAGACTATAGACAGCCTCAGTGCTGCTGTGATTGCCTCATGATTTCAGGTAGGTTACCTGAAGTCCCTGGACCTCGGTTTTGCAATCTGCAATACCGATACTACTATCCATTGTGCCATCTCATGCAGCTGGTGGCGAGGTACATGTGGGGCACACCTGGGATCAGGCTCTGAGTCATCTGGTTAAGAACAGCTTCTGAGTCAGACTGCACAGGCAAAAATCTCTGCTAGATGAATTTCCATGGGGCAATCTATTTACCCTTGCTTTCCTCATCAAAGGAAATATGGTAAAATAAGGTAAATGTATCTTGTTCATAAGATTAGTTTAAGGATCAACTGAAGTGAACATGGTACTTGGTACAATTAGCTATGAAAGGCAATCTGTAAAGTATAGAATATTGTGCAGATGTTTAACACACTGAAAACAAATTCTTTGCTTGCTGAAACAGTGTAAGCCCTTTCAGACAGCCAGTCAGATTCTGCATGTGTAAATATGACACGCTTCTCTTCGCTCTGAATACAGAGGACTCGTCCTCTTATTAACACTTGCTTAGTGGATGCTGAGCTATCTTGGGGCCTAACATTTAATTCTAGTTATTAGATTAAATATTTGCTTTGAATGGCATTTGAATTGCTAGGTTCTAGATTTTTCTGGTTGACAAAGTCTTCTTTGTATTTTGTAAAGAGGCTAAAATTGGTATTCTGACTACAGAACAACATTTGCCGAGGTATATTAAAACCAAGGTTCAGTATAACTTTATGCCTGCTGGAATAAAATTCAGAGTAAACTGAACTTTATTTGGCAAAGAAACATTAAGTGGGAGAAATAGGAATTATTTTAGGTAGTTTTCATTTTTAAGTCTTGTTGCCATTCTCTGAACTACCTTTGGTTCGCTAAATAATAACTCATCACATTTCTAATTTACAGGGTCTTTTAACTAAAGAAAATGTAATTTAATAGCCAAGCCAATATTAAGCATTATAAACTAATAATTGTACAGACACAGATTTGATGGCACTAATGGTTAAAATATCTTTAGTATGTTTCTTCTTAGGTACATTCTTATGGCCTTTGCACTGGGCTACATCCACAACCTTTTACAATTTTTTAAAATTTTGATTCAGAGTCTTCCTAAATCCCTAAACTGCCCAAGCTGGGCTTGAACTTGAGATCCCCCTGCCTCAGCCTCTCAGGGTGCTGAGATTAGAGACAAAGGTCACTATGCCTATTTTCAGGCACATTTTTCATGCTAATGGACCAGTATAAAAAATGAAGGTAAGGATGTATTTTGGAAAATGAAACCAAACAAATCATATCTGAAACAAAATCTTACATATCTCAAAGTCATGGTTAAATTTTAGAATGTACTTGATTAGGTTAAACTTTGGCATCTTGATGTCTCTCCCTCAAAACATGATCTTTGAGGGACTCCCTATCTGTATAATATACAATGATACTTTTCAAAAGCACCCACTATCTGAAGAAAATTAATGTTTCAGAGCACAGGTAGGAAAATGATGTTGGTGTTTATCAAAGGGTGCTCTTTTCTGAGTGATCTCATATGACCTGTTAAAGCAATGACCTTGTCACTGTAAAAAGCACACTGATAGGTACAAAGATGTATATGCGGGATTAACAGAATAAAGGACTTTTGTTAAGTGATGGGAAAGAAACAGCAACATACCTCAATGAAATGGGATTTAAAAATATTGGATACATTAAGTCTTCAATATGACCAGGAAACAAAGATCATCATTTCATTAGATCATCAAATCTTGTTAAATCTCCACCCAGAATGTACAGTCTATACATTTAAGCCCATTAGCTCCCTTTGCACAGTGTCATGATTCTCAGCATGTTATTCATACATGTTCTCCAAAAGGACATATTGGTAACTTGTACACATCTATGGTTAGACAATTTCATTTAACCTAGTACAAAGCAAGCATTCTTCCCATAGTTAAAAAATTTCAATGATGTAAAAAAATGAGAATAATAGATGCTCTATCATTATATTGGGTCCAAGTTTAAGGCATGTGAATTTTATCTTTTTTTTTTGGTGGCACCAGGGATTGAACTCATGACCTTGCGCTTGCTGGGCAGGTGCTTAGACCGCTGAGCTAGATCCCCAGCCCTGGTGTTTTTGAGACAGGGTCTCACTATGCCATTCAGGCTGGCCTTGCGCTCACTTTGTAGCCCAGGCTGGTCTCGAACTCACAACGATCCGCCTGTCTCAGACTCCCGAGTGCTGGGATTACAGGCGTGAGCCACCATGCCCGGCATGAATTTTATCTTATATAAAACTGAGATGTTAAGTAGTGTGGTATCAGTAATACATTATCTTTCAGTCCCCAAATGTCAGATCACAAATGTATCACTTATGTAATTGCTTGCAGTTTATTCCTTTGCTTTCCTCTTTTTTTTCTGTGCATCCCTGTAACAATTTTCAAAAGTAGAAATATAATGGTTGTCATGTTAACACCTATAGAAAAGTCAATAGTCTGTTTCTGGCAGTAATATCCATGGAACATCATTTAGGGACAAAAGAGGAGAAAGAAGAAAAAATGAGGTTTATCATCTTTAAGATAAATTTAACCAATATGTATCACAAACATATACTAATAAAAAATTAAAAGAAGTTTTTCAACTAAATCTCATGCCTAAGGAAAAATCCATCATATTCAAGGTTAAATTAGAGCTAACTACTAGCTATGACACTATATCACTGTAATTTGAGTGAGCAGAATGCTTTTTGAGGGACAGTGTTGTAGGAGAAGGTGGACAAGTTTTTAGAGTCAGGAGACAGAAAATGATCCCACCTCTGCCAGTTGAGTGACCTTGGACCAATCAGGTTACCTCTGCTGTCCAATATTTAGACACCCAAACACATGCTATTAATAAGTATCTGTAAGTTTCATGTTGAGGTAAATTGCATTTGTCTGGTATATTGGTTTGCCGTAGACAACATTCTGTAGATGTAGGCTTCTGCTTTGTTTTGCCAGTTGTCAAATGTATTATTAATTCGATCCAGCCACACATACCTATGCAGTCTTCTAAGGGTGTTTTATCAATAGTTAAAGGTGTATGAATAAGATAATTTTCCTAAGGGTATTAACCTGATTCTTTTCTTAAACGTGTGACCTTGAGTCCACCCCACAAATGATGCTTTGATTAGGGAAATGCATATAATGAAAGGTATACTAGTTTCTTAGACATTAAAAATTATTCACAAAAGGGAGCTACTTTTGAAAGATGTATTTGTGTTGGAAAGAAAAGATTTCCACTTGTAATCACAAACAATTTGTGTGAAAGCAAACAAGGGCCTGTCTGAGTGGCACTTCTATAAGTATCCTTATGTGTAGTTTGCAAGATTAAAGAAGAGGAAAAAAACATGTCTTGATGGTACCAATAAAATTATGTGAATTTTAATATTACTAAAAAGCAACTCTCCTTTAAGCATCTAAGAAAACTGTATTAAAATACATTTATTGAGGTGAATGGGAAAACACCAGAATTATAAAAAAAGGTTAAAAGAAATCATAATTCTAACCAAAGGAAAACACCAGTGTATTGATACACATTCTCCCAGTTCTCTTCTATAAATACAGTTTATAGAAATACTGTAATTTAAAAAATACATCATAAATAATTTTGAATGTTTCCCACATTTAATATAATTTTTGAGGACAATCATTTGGAAATTGTCCCAAAGACATGGAGAAATATATTTTGGTTGAAATACTTCAGAAGGCAATGAAGATATCATGAAACGCCCCAAATATTTTTAAACTCACTGGACAGAAGCAAACATGTACTCATTTACAATAAGTCGGAATAACCATATTGAATTAGGTCTCCATATTTATCTTCTAGTAAAAAGATGTAGATTGCATCTTGCAACAATGTCATGATGAAACAAAAGAGAAACAAAATTTACAGTAGGGTCATTTCTTCAGACCACCATTCCCCATCTCTTTATGAGCTCCATTCTTTGTCCCTAAAATGCATCATCCTGAAGCAATGACACAATTTCTGACTAGGGTGTAAACAGTCTTTTAGTTGCACAGTGAGACATATGCTACAAAGAACACTGGTTCAACGCAAGCGAGTTTCTATAGAACAAATGTGAGCCCTCTGAATGCCTCCAGCTTCAGAACTTCACATCTGTGCCCTTTGTTTCCTCTCTGGGTAATAATGGCACACTGTTTTCATGATTCCTTTCACTAATGAACTGCTATAAATTTGTTTTTGATATTCCAGAGATCCCTAACTTCAGCTTCTGGGCAATGCTGAAGATGCACCCTATATGCTAGACTCACTTTTGGCAAGGTGTACTCTCAGCATTGTGGGCGATTTCCATGGGAGAATATTCTATTTAAAGAACTACTGTCCCAGCATTATACAAAAAATCATTTGTGAAGATGCAAGAGACATGGAAAGCTCTCAATTATGTTTACACAAGCACAATGTCAGAGTGTTCCTTCCCACTCCTCTAGAGAGAAAAGTGATACAGAAAGTGTTCATATGGTTACAGGAGGGGAAGTGGAAGATCTCCAAAGTGGGTGTGCATACAGGCTGTGATCCCAACAGTGTGCTGTGAGGTCAGACTGGCAAGATTCGGATTGGCTCTGTAGGGAGGAAAGAAGGAAGGCTCAACCAGGAAGACAGTCAGACAGCAAGTTCTTCTCAGAGAGTACATGTTAAAATTGAATATTTTTTTTAAAAAAGGGATAAAGGCCATATCAAAATTTATTTTAAAAATTTCTCATAGACCAAAGTCTAGAAAACACTCTCAAGTGACAACATATACCAACGTGAAATCATAACTGCCTTCACCTTTAATTTACAGGCAGCTGAGCTCACAATCTTGAAGTCATTTAATTTTAAAAACAAAAATGACAACATAAAATACACGATATTAATTTTCCAATTCAACCCCTCAATGGAAATTAAAAAATAATTTAAATGTTATATACAAAATAGCCAAATTCTGAGTTGTGAGGTATTTTAACAGGATGTTTCAAGACAAAAAAATCATGGACCTTGTAATTGTGTAGCTGTCTGGATTAGGTGGTCACCCTGATTAAAGAGATTTAACATTAGGAAGAGAGTGGTAAGATTTATAAGGAGAAAAGTATGACTGCTACAAAATCAAATTTCTTTCTCAGACACCTTTTTACAGACAGTAGGATGTTTTGCTGGCTTTGTTCACTGACACACGTCCACTTCCTATGACAAATAAAACCTGTCACATGGTAGGTAGTCAATATACATTTGTTGAGAAAATACAGAAAAAAGCAGTGTGGGGTATTGTGAAATTGTGCCAACTGTGTGCACACTGTTATTGATGTAGACAGTCTTTGTTTTAAATTAGGGGACAAGAATTTTTCAGTAAAACATACTTATCAATATTAAAGAAAGACACTGTCTGGGCAAGAGTGAGCTCACCTGGCCCCAGGATGCACCTGGAGCAAGCCTGGAGCAGTGGAGAACATACCTGGGACCCGAACTGTGGCATTTCTGCTACCTGAGTACCTGAGGAGGACAGCAGAGCTCAGGTGTCGGTCAGCCCATGCCAAGATAAGGATAACTGCATAGATGATCTCATTCTCTACAATCAGCCTTCAAGGTAGATGCTTGCTATTTGTTGATAGGGAACCAAGCATATATGCTCTTACCTGACAAGCACAGGATTAGGACTTTAGCCCTTCCTTCCATTCTGGCTTTAGAGCGACTATACAAGAACCACTGTCTTGTATGTGCTATCTCAAAGGAACTTACCCTGTCTTGGCCTCTATAAAATGTAGGCAGTTGGTTCAATAAGAATTAAGGCTCAATAGTTAGTGCATGGTATTCCAGAATTCTAGTCATTACCTAAAAAGGCTATTGAAATATCATCTCAATAATATCCTACTATCTTGATATTGGTGCATTAAATATAGGCACCAGTTTCATTGTAAGTAAGGTATTATATAATATGGTGACAAAGCCATAGATAAATTTTGATGCATCTATAATTACTTAAAATTGTTACAGTATACAGTAGGTTACCACAACCACCGGAGGAAATAGGAATTTACCCAGCCTGTTCTTCCAGATGAGGAAACACTATGATTGAGTAGATATTTTTATTGATTTTTTTTCTAGCTTTTATTGCTATGTATGGATGGCTTACTTGTTAAAGATTACTTTCTAATTGCATTATGCTGCCTTTAGTACTATTTTGTTAAGGGCCTTAAACAATACTGAGCAATAGATATAAAATGGATAGCTAACTTAAAAGAATTTGTTCACAAGTATCTGAACAATGAAATATACTTTATTATCACTTGCTTCCAATCTGTTATTTTAAAATCTAAAACATCACATATTTTATATAACAATAAAAATTCTTATTTGTTTAGAATATGCAGAGATAAAAGTTTACAAGCTTAAAACATTTATTAGCAGGAGTTGCCTTGCTTTCCCAATAATAAAACACATTTTGTTAATGTTTTCATATTTTAAATACTCAAAATAGGCTTATGAATTCATAAAATAATATGCTATTTCTTAAGAAAACATATTTTGTGCTGCAAGAGTAGAGGATGAATTTTACTTGGAAATTTAGTATCTGCTACTTTAAGAATACTTTTAATATTTTAACTTTAATATTCTTAAAACTGTATAAACTTGGTTTACCTGTAAATTCTTAAAATTTATGGTAAATACATTTGTTTGAGGTACATAACTTTGGTGATGTCATGTAATAATCTGAATTGGTAATAAATCAGGGTTTAATTCATAGTGAATTTTTTTGGTAAGATAAAACTAATGATTATATAATTTATGATTCCAGGAAAAGAAATGGGTCCCAGGAAATGTATCAAATGTATTGGTTCTGAAGGTGAAGTAAGGTGTTCTATTGATATATTGTATCTGTGAGCTCCCAAGAGGAAATAGAATTAAACTCTGTTCAAATAGAGAGATTTTAAAGAAAAGGTGTTGGCAGGCTCAGAGGGCACAACATGAGATGCTGAGAAGTCACAGATTGACAAGCCTCCCACTCCCAGGCAGAAAACAGAAAAGAAGGAAAGAGTGTTGCTGGAGTGTGAGCCGGAGCTCAGTAGGAGAAGAAGGGCGGCTGGTTAGGAAATAGAATCCTGAAAGGGGCAACCATACCCAGGAATCACACTATCTGGTTGACATAGGAACAGACAGAAAGAAAATATGCTAACTTCTTTCCTCTCATCTCTGATATGGTCCCTTGGCCAGACCCAACTGGACACCAGGGCAGGAGCAAGAAGAGAAACTGGGGCAGTTCAGTAGTTAGGAGTGTGCTGTTCACCTGTTCGTCACTAAGGTCTGATGTGGGGTGCAAAGGCTAAGCATGCTTCTCTGATAATTTCTGGAAGTCTATTAGAAAATATCATTTGGAGATCTTTCCCCTGAAAAGAATTTTTAAAACTGCAACTTCCCACCCTTTATTTTACTGCATTCCCTCTTTTCAAGCTCTATTAAAATTTTTTTCTTTCACTGTCCTTCAGGAGACTTGAAAGTCCATGGCCCAACAAATCTCCTAGTTAGCAGACTTTTCTCTAAGATTCCATTCTAAGAGATTTCTGAACTGTGGGAAATCTTCGTACAATCATCAGTGATTATGAGATACAGGAAATTTCCTTGAGATTCCTATTAAAACTGGAGATAACTTTCCCCAAATATTAATCCAGCCACCTGCAGATAACACAGCATTTCTTTGATAAATATCAATACATTTGAAGTACATACCTGAACTAATTGTTCAAATGGTCCCTAATCTATTAATCTTACAAGTATGTATAAGTTTTGTCTGTCTTCTGATAAGATAAACAAATATAAAGAATTGTCAAAAATAACACTTTCAAGAAGCCTTCTTGGTAGAGCCAAAAGGCAGAGGTGTAAGTGGAGATCCTTCACATCTGTATGGCTACCTCTAACTATGAAGTCTGGGATCTTGCATACTCTGGCATCCCATAAATGTTTGGTGAATTGACTAAACCTTGGTTTGTCCTTACAGCCAACCACTCTAAACAGCACACAGATAATTACTTCTTGGAAAAATTCCGACTAGTGTTTGATATTACCTCTCTTTCTCTCCCATGCAGTTGTGTAAATGTTTAAAAAATTTTTTAAATGTTTTTTTCTTTGACCTTAATGCCATCTAGTTGAATAACAGCTTCATAAAAAATTCCTACCAGCACACACCACAGCAGATTCAAGGCATTATTTTGAAAAAGGTGTCAGCATCTTTTAACTCAGAAGACAGATAGTATCTCCTTCTGCACACGAACTAAGAAAATACGTAATTTGGTATTAACATAAGAACTAAAGACATTTTAAATGTGTTCTTTGATTTTTTTATGATCAAAAGAAAAAATTTTAAGGAAGAATCAAAATGTTCCCACAAACCTGGCTCTGTTAAAAAGAAATTCTGCCTTTTCCTGCATTAATAAAAGCATTCAATTACAAGGTTAAATTTTAAATGTAACTTTTAAAATTTAAATGGCAAAAATATTGTATTTAACATGAATGTGAATAGGCAAAAAAGACACACCCAGTAAGGTAGACGTTTTGATCAAAGTTAAAATATTACTGTATTTCATATTTTGTACAATTTAGAATCATTCCTACATTTTATAGTATAGTTTTAGGCATTAATGGGGAATGACCTTGACCCTTGATACCCTAAATTTAACAATCTGCAGAACAAAGTGGACCATCTCTTCTGCTCTAAGAACAAATGAACCAAGCCCTAGGGAACGGCACTGTCTGGGCCTTTGAACACCACGAAAGTGATAAATCTTGTTTGATGTGTATAAACATCAGTGAATCTGTTTTGATTTAATGAAAGGATGAGTTTGTTTCACATCCTGTGAGGAAATATTCCCCTCTTCCTGAAAATATTCTCCTATTCTCACAGAGGTTGCTGCTTCTTCCCGGGGTGTGGGGTGAGAAGTAAGCGCTGCTGCCATGAAAACGACATCTGTGGAGGTTTTAGCTACATTCATTTCTCAGAATGCACTGTAGTGGGACACTCAGAGCACAAGGAGAGCAAATAAACCTTTGACTTCACCAAAATGTCACACCGCATTTAAAGCCAAAAGTAAAAGCTGTAATAGCAACAGTACAAATTCATTATTTGTAATCTTGGAGTTCCCTAAATCTTTGCTATTTTAAAAGCTTCAGAGAAGTGACTTTTAATATTTTCCTGGCATTTCAACACCTGAAAAGCCTTAGAAAGTTAAATCCTACAGTCAATACATTTCAGAAACTACCTTTCACTTTTTAGATGCTCCCAAATTTTTATTAATTGATGAATAATGAGGAATTTTAAGTGTATGTCCAGAAAGAACTGAAAATTTCACCTTCCTAAGAACTTAAAAAATAGAAAGATAAAAAACAATTCCAACAGACTATTGCCAAAAAATCTTTCAGAATAAAATGTTGTGATGGTTGATTTAGACTTATCTGGCCCTACCACATAAGGTGCATCTAGACTTCAAATCTAACCTTAAATAACATCATGGTTGATAGACCTGATTTCCTATTTAGCTGAGGTCTTGCTTAGCAAAGGTCCTGAAGATCACAAGGACTGGCTTCTATTCCTCCATCATCCTGATCACTATTCTCCCTGTGTGGAATGTACTGCAGAAGGACTGAAGGGGACATCGTGGTTTCTGCCTTCCCAGCATCACTTCTCTGATTTTCTTTGGAGAGTCCCTCTATTTAAGACCAGGTGCAGCTAATGCCAAACCCTTTCCCAGGGGGTGGAAACTAGATCAAAGGTTAGTCAACCAAACAGTCCATTCTCCACCCTCAGACACGGTAAGTGACAACTGCCTCTATAAGAATTGTTCTGCGACTCCGGCTGCGAACACCAACCAAAAAAACAAAAACAAAAACAAGAAACCTGCTTTTTCTTGCCAGCATTCAGTACTACCTCTAAGGTGCTAGCATATGGAAACAGGTTGTCTGAAATTGAAGCCAAAACTGGAAAGAGATTCTGATAAACTTGACAAACACGGCCAACCATGCCTTAAAAGGCAAGACCTACCCAAGGCTTTTTGCATCAACTAAATAAAATCCTTAAGCCAGTTTGAATTGGTGTTGTCATTTGCAGCTAAAAGGATCCTCACTCCAAAACACAATAAGCCTAAAAATAAACATGACTGCTTTTGAAGTTTCTAATGGGTTTTCCTCTTCATGTACATAATCTGCTTTAGTCCTCAGAATTCAGGACAATTAACACTAAATTATTTTTCATTATTTTTTGAATACATACTCCATGAAAACGGATGGGAGAATTGGGGGAGGTGATTGATCCGAAATCTCCCTTACACGGGAGGATGTGGAGGCTACATGCTTCAGGGCTCTGATGGCTATTCATTAAATGAAAGAATAAACAGTATCAGAGAGGTGATCCTGCACTAATCCCTGGATGATACATTATGAAGCTGTTGTAAGTCGCCCACTTAACAGTCTTAAGAGAATGGCTCAAACAGTAAGACATATAGATAGAATCAGGTTAGGTGTGGGAGTCCTTAGACTTTGCACATCTATGTGCGCACAGCCATTGTCACTGGGATAGGAAAAAGCAGGACCTGGAAGGTTAATCATACTTCAAGGGGATATAAGCAAAAAGGTCCAACAGGCCCATAGGATGACAGGTCTGGCTGAGAGAAAGAGATGTATCAGATGGAGATACAAGATGGAGGTCACCGGGATAGAGATGGCAGTTCAGGGCTGGGCATCACCTTATCACAAAGCAAAGAACAGGAGGCAACCACCTCCCTGGAGGTAATCTTGGCCCTGCCATCTACTGTGAGAAAACAGGCTCCAGGTTTGTTCTCCGTTGCAACTGGGCAGACATGGCTGGCACTCTGTAAACAAGTGTGCAAGAGTGTGAGGTTAGTTCTCCATGAGTGTCTTTCCAGGTGCCTCCCATGGGGTGAGCTGCCACTCTTGGCCTCTTCATTGGGTGTAGGTTCATGATTCAGCTCTCACCTCTTAAATTAGCTCACACTCTCACATTAGATGTAATCACAGCTGGCAGTGCTTTCTGGTGATGTGTCAAAGACGAGAGTTAGAAAAATATTTTTTGTGATTTTCATTTAAAGTAAAACTGTTGCCTCTTTGGCGGTGTCCACCCCTTTCCTTTCTCCTGCCCACCCAGTGACTCAGGAGGCCTCAGAATGAAGGCGGGGGTCGGAGATGGGGTTTCCTATCAAGTCTGGAAGAAACAAAGGAGACAAGGAGACTGAGAAGCAGACAGGCGTGGCTGTTGGGGATTCCGGGATTAGCTTGGGAAGAGCTATCCTAGGGGGCTGGAGAATTTGTCCTTGGTGAGCCCGCCGATGTGGAGGGAAGGTGCAGCAGCCCAGTCACTCCTGCAGCGCCTGTGCAGCTCGCTAGGTCCGCCCTGGGTACCCCCTGCCGCACGCTATAGCCTGGTGGACACAGCAGCTTCAGTGTGGCGCGGCAGTGACCAGAGCACCAGGAGCTCGGCAGGCAGCGTCCTGGCCGGCCTCTGCCAGGGTCCAGAGCCAGTGCCTTGCTTTGGATTTGACCCTGACAGATTCGCTGGCCGAGCTTATCCTTCAGATCTCTGCCTTCCAACACCCAGGCTGGGATGCGCCCTTCCTCCGACCATCTCCGTGAGTCTCAGTCTCAATCTCTCAATTTTCTCTGGCGCTGAATTTTTACTTTCACGTTTGTAAATACGTGTGCGTGCATGCATGCGTGTGTGTGTGTGTGTGTGTGATTTTTAATTCTACGAGTGGGACAATAATTCACTTATGGTCCAGATTACCCTGGAGAGATCACCCATAAATCACAGGACATGATGTCTATATTCGAGGCAATGACGTACAGGAACTCTGGGCTATAAAGCATACAGAAAAGGCGCAGAGTACGTAAAAAGTAGGGATGAAAAATATTTCAAGTGCAAAAGAAAAAAGCAGTAGTAAGTAAATGAGCCTGAGTGCGACGCCCCTGTACTTCTTACCGTCTCGCACGCTGGTCTGTAAGGGGCCTCATCCCCTTTGCCTCCACCGCATCTTCAGCGCCCAGCCCAGGGCTGGGCCCTTCACATGATCAACCCGGAATAAGTGGCCGAGTGAATGAATGAATGAACGAACGAAGGTTCCTCACACCCCCGGAGCCGGCAGAACAGGAGCTTCGACAGGTGGAGGAGGGCGAGAGGCCCAGCTCAGTCCTCGTGGCCGCGGGCCGGGCCGGGCCGGAAAGGACCGCGCACACCCAAGACACCTGCCCGGGTCGGAGCGGGGCCGGGACCCCATCGCGCCCCGCGCGCCACCTCGAGCCCCGGCGCGGCCCCGCCCCGCGCGCGCACCCCACACCCGGGGCGCCCCAGCACGCGCTCGCCCCGGCGGCCGCCCCGCTCCCCGCGCCCGCTTGGGGGCGCTCCCCTTCCACCCCGCGCTCCCACGCGCGCCGCTCCGCGCTCGGCGATTATGCTCGCGACCCTGGCGCGCGCCGCCGCCTACCTGAGGGCCGGCGCGGGAGGCGCGCAGGAAAGGCCGAGGACACTGAGCAGGGCCTGGGCACGAGGCGTGAGGCGGGCGAACGGGCGGCCGCGGAGGTCGGACCGGCGGCGAGAGCGCGCGCACACGCGGGCGCGCTCCCTGCCCTCGCTCCCTCAGCCGACTCCCGGCCAGAGCCCAACCCCGCTGCCGCGCGCCGCCTGCCTCGCCGAGCCTAATAACAACCGAGCCCATGGTCAGGTGGCCGCGCGCGGACCGCGCCGCCATTGGCCCGGCGGGGAGCGCGGCGCGCCAGGATTGGCTGGAGGGCGGGGTCTAGGCGGGGAGGGGGCGGGGCTGCCGAGGGAGGCGGGGCTTGGCCGCGGGGGCGGGGCGAGACCGCTGTCCGCGCCTTTGTGCTCGGCGCGCGCTCTCCGCCCCGCTCCGGCTGCAGCGTCCGCTGCATCAATAATTCAGAGCGGCGGCGGCGGCGGGTGCGGGCAGGAGGCGTCGGCAGCGGCGGCTATGCATCCAAGTACGACTGGGCAGCCGCTGAACCCCTGAGGCCCGGGCGGGGCTCCCGGACC
>RJWT010002284.1:0-41788 GCA_004365215.1 Cuniculus paca | reverse complement strand
ATCCTTCCTATACATGCTCCAACTGTCAACCCCATGCCTGTAAATTCAACCTAACAATACAATCCTTCAGGTGCTTTTTGTACCTCAATTGCTATTAGCTCAGGTTGACTTCCAAACCAGCTGGTGGCTTATGGGGTGAGAGGGTTTGGTGATTTTCAGCCTGCATGCTGGCAGGCTTACAGGAGGCACTGACTTTTTCTCTTCCTGGGTCCCACATGGTCTGCACAGCTTGCCAGAAAGGCTGGCTAGTTGGATCCTTGATCAGCTCCTCCCAGTCCCAGCATGGCTGATTCTCGGGAGTTGCTGACTTTTCCTTGTCTTCCTGGGTCCCACATGTTCTGCCAGGTGGGTAGCTTTATTGTTCCACCTCATTGCCCCATGGGTTTGCCTTTGACAAGTTGGAAGTCTGGAGTTGCATGTTGCATGTCTTCTCATTTTCTATTGTTTTTTTATTTAATTCCTGCATTAATGATTATAAGTTGTTTCCGGTAGATATCTTTTTTGCTAGTATTAAGAATCCTTAGGAAATGACTACGCCTGTGAGATGTCTTCCAGGTGTAGCTGGCTTTTGGGTTTTGACTCTATTGCAAGATCCTGCCTCTTCAATTTTTTGAGGATGAGAAATTGCTGCCTGTTTGCTCTGTGCCCTGGTTCTTTGGCACTGGCCTATATAGTATTGTTTATGACCCTCAGTACCTCAGTCTTGGCATACAAAGAAGATCAACTTATTAGAATAATTATGTCACCTTGGCTAAACTAGTACAATCAGTAATAATGATAGCCTCAAACACATCCTAGAAAATGACAAACTTGGCTGGGGATATAGCTCAGTGGCACAGTACCTGCCTGGCTAGTGCAAGGTTGTAAGTTCAACTTTCAGTACAAACATTAAAAAAGAAAATGCCACACTGTGGTAACTATTAATATGCCATCTTTAACCATATGAAAGGATTTACAGTTGTATAACAAAATCTAAAATTGACCAGAAAATTGTTTACAGTAAATATCTCCTCAATATGGCAATGTTACCCCCATGTAAAGGGCATAAAGGGGAAAAAATAGAGAAATAGAAGAAGAAAAAGAAAAAAGATAAGAAGCAAGGCTAGAAGACAACAGAAGATTATGCAAGCTTTGAGGAACTGGTGAATAAGACCAGAGGGAAAGAAGTAAGAAACAGAAATGAGAACAGAAAGAAACAGAAATCAGAACAGAACAGAACAGAACAGAACAAAGGAAAAACTTGAAACAATGTTCCCACGCATATAAAAACAAGAACAAACAAGAAAAAGAAAAAGTAAAAAATAAAAAATAAAAAAGCAAAGAAGAGTAGGGGGGAAAAATGTCCATTTCATGTCTTTGTTGTCACTGATTGGTCAGGTGCCCAGACAGAACCCAGATCTGTGTTGACTGATCCCAGAAAGCTGGCAGTAGAATTATGGCAGTGGTAGATAATCCCAGCAAACCTGGGCCTTTAGTACCACTGAAGTTCAGACTGCTGCTTATTTCTGGCTTTGAGGCTTGGACCATAGTTTTTCAGCCCACAACACTCCAAGTGACTCCCACCAGCTTGAACTCAGCTCCCTGCCAGCTTGGACTGGGCTCCCTGACCTCCCACCAACTTGAACTTGGTTGCACCCCTCCCTGATACTTGGAGCCACTATATGGAGCCAATCCTGAGTTCTGAGATCTGATTTCTGACCTCTTTCCAAAAAGGCTACAAGTCAATCACCCTCTCCTAGAAGCATCTGAACCTGAACAACTCACCAGCCACTGCACTCCACAGAGTCCACTGCTCCATTCCACTGGTGTGGCCTCTGGGGTCACCAGTAGTCACTGTGCCACTGCAGGTTCAAGCTGTCCCTCCCACTCCGCAAGCCAGGGCTTAGGGAGAAAGTGCCACTTGCCACCTGCCTCCACATTGTGATCCCTCTCTTTACTCTCCTATGGGTTCTAAGTCTCTCTTCAGATCCTTGCTGTGTCCAGAGGACCCGTTTCCCTCCTTCTCTTCCTCATGTTGCTATACTCCAGTGTCCATATTCCAAATATCAGAGAAGGTGTTTCTCTGCTGCTCACCATCCTGCCATCTTCTCAGAAGTCTTCATTTAGGTTTCTGCTCAACTGTGACCTACGCAAAAAGGCTCTCCTGACTTCCCTATTTTGAATATTATCTCTATCAATCTCCCACCTTGCTTTTTCTTTCATAGCATGTTCCATAGCCTGATTTATTTTCTTGTATTTGCTTATTGTTTTTCTTTGTTTTGTTCGTTACTGTACCCTCAGAATCTTTTCATATAGTAGGTACTCAGTGTTTGAACAAATTATTAAATCAATTAATCACCTGAACAGTATGAAATTCTATCTCTTTTGGGTTTTCATTGGTGAATGCTATAACATTCTGATAATCTTCTAGCTCTCATAAATTCTTCTTAGGCTCTTGTAAGGAACTCCTCTTCTCTGTCCTCTATCAAAAGTAATCATACTCTTTATCAGAAAGCTCATTTAGCTCAGGGCTAAATCATTGGCCCAAACCTTTCAATCCTCCTATCCCAGACTTTCATTTTTTTCAAGAATACCTCAGAGTTTCTGGTCTTCCATGCTAGATAACTTGGAGTCAGCGATCTGCAAATACACAAAGCTCTTCTTTCATCTGTACAAAGTTCTTTCTTCCTGCATGGTTTCTGTTTCATCTTTTGGTTATTTTATGTGAACAACATAACTTAGGCCCTTATTACTTCAAGCCATAAGTATTATAAACATCCCTTAGTGACTTGTTGTTGTTGTTCCTTTCTTTATGTAGTTATCTGTCCAACTGCCAAAAGAATCTTCCAAAAATGATGCTTTCACATTCTTTTACTACTCACGGTTCCACAAGACTGTTTCGTCAATTCCAGACTCATCTACTTAATCTTTAAGAACATCCTTAATCTGTCACCATCTTTGTCTCCCACTGCTAATCAGGTTGATCACCATTCTAACTGTAAATAACTAGTTTTGGCTTCATTTAAAGTTATCAGTATAGATGATCATGCTCTCTTAAAGTCTATATAATAAATGACTAAGACATCTAAGTTCTTTAATGGCTTAGGATGCAATAGCCATATACTGTGCTTAACTTTATTTTAGTATTGACTCAGCTAAGGTGATTGGCTATGAAAGAAAGAGAAGTAGGTAAGAACTCATGATTCTTTGCTGTGATTAGCAACCAGTTGAATTGTGGGAGTTGAAATAAGAAACACAAGAAGAGATTAAGCTTTCACATATGCCCCATTCAAATGTGTTTCTCTCTCTTGCATGTTTTTATCACCTATGGAAAAATTATAGGATCATTGTGACCCAGAGGGTTGTGATTTAGAGAGACATGGCGGCAAGAAAAAGTATCATAGGGTAGTTTGTTCCTTCCATATGGAATATGCAAGTTACTGAAAAAATTTATTTTACTCTTCCTATCACAGTTGATATTCCTCAATTACCCAAGATAGATATTTGCTTTGATTTATGCAGCAATTAATTTAAAGAGATAAATTATTTTAGGAGATTCAGGTAGCAGATAATAAGTAGAAGAGTTCTCTTTTTATTTTCTATAGTTTCTGAGTACTTTTGGGAGAGTGACAGAGGTCTTTACAGAAGCAAATCTGGGTATAAAGGATCTGACAGTAGTTTACAAATACAGAGTATGTTTCACCATTGTCATTTATAAAGGAGTCTTGGAGTTGTGTGTCCTGCCTACTTGAGTGTACATCTATTTGAACAAGTTTTCAGTTCTGTTGTGATACAGTAGTAATTTGTTGCATTTGATGCTGACTGTGATTTCTTTCTTTGACTTTCTTAGTATTGCAGGAAGTGTAGCTGAGAGCTATGATACAGAGAGTGGGTTTGAAGATTCAGAGAACAATGACATTGCTAATTCTGTTGTGCGATTCATTACCCGATTTATTGACAAGGTTTGTACAGAAAGTGGTGTTACTCAAGATCACATCAAGAGCCTTCATTGTATGATACCAGGTAATCACTTTGTAAACATTAGAGAATCACAATATTAACGAAAATTGAGTTTCCTAGCATAAGACCTGTAATACCTGTCTACCATGTAGTTTAGTCATGCTAGTTATTTATTTTCTGATTTGTTATTTTAAATATTTTTAAATCGTGGTAATATAAATAACATTTATAACATAAAATTAGTCATCTGGGGATTGAACTCAGGGGCATTCTACCGCTGAGCTTGTTTTGTTTTTGAGATAAGATCTCACTAATTTGCCCAGGCTGGCCTTGAATTTACAGTCTTTTTCTGCCTTACCCTCTTAGTTAACTGGGATTACTAGCATGCACCACCACACCTAGACATCTTAACCATTTTTAAGTATATAACTCACTGGCATTAATTATATTCACAGTGTTGTACAAGCATCACCACTATTTCCAAAACTTTTTCATCACCCTAAATAGATATTCTGTAACCATTAAGTAATAACTCCTGTTTCCCTACTCCCAAGCCCCTGGGGACATATAATCTACTTTCTGTCTCCATGAATTTGCCTGTTGTAGTTATATAAGTAGAACCATAAATATTTCAACTTTTGTGTCTGGTTTATTTCATTTAACATAATATTTTCAAGATTCATCCATTTATCAGAATTTAATTTGTTTATCCATTTATGTGTTGATGGACACTTGTGTTTCCACCTTTTGGGTATTGTTAATAATATTACTGTGAATACTCACATATAAGTATCTGAGTACTTGTTTTCAGTTCTTTGTTATATATATGTAGGAGTGAAATTTCTGGGTTATATGGTAATCCTGTATTTAAATTTTTTAAGAACTGCCAAATTTAGATTACCTTTTAATTCTAAAATATCTGGAATTTGTTTTACCCTCTTTTGTTTTGGATACTCTGACCCATCCTAGGAATTGTAGCTATGCACATTGAGACCCTAGAGGCAGTACATCGTGAGAGTAGAAGACTTCCACCTATACAGAAGGTAATCATTTTAGGCTACATGCTTTCGGGGTATAACACCTCTTCTCAAACATAGCAACAGTAGTCTATTGTACTCCTGAAAGTACCTTCTCCTAACCTTTTACAAATGCAGTTTTAATGGTACCTTAAACTTCCAGGGGAGTTTATTGTGTAGAAACTTATAAAAAGGAAACTGAAATGTGAACAGTATCCTTTCTTGGATTCAACAAAAGAGCACCAGCAACTTCTTGTTGAGTTTACTTTTATAGGCAGGGCATAAATTATGAATAATTGTAACTTCCAAACCCAACCCAAGATTTTATGTCGTGGCTTCTTCCAAAACAAAAATAAGACAATTACCATAAAAGCACTAGATTCCTGAATCTGGGCAATATATAAAAAGTAGCTGGGAACTCTATTAAAAAATTCAGAGTCCTGAACCCTGCCTCCACCTCCTGAATCAGAATACTCCAGGACCTGGCTTAGAAACCTTTATTTTTCTTCTCCCTACTACCCACCCCTGGTACTGGTGATCCAACCCAGGGTCTTACATATACCCAAGGCATGCATTCTGCCACTGAGCCACATCCTCAGCCCTTGAAAATCTTTATTGTAACACACCTGTCAAATGATTATTTTGCTGCTAATATGTGGACTAGAGTTCAAGACCTTCTTGCCTATAAAAGAAAGCTATTAAGAATAAATTCAAGCACCGCGATTATAGCTCAGTGGTATAAGCGCCTGCCTGGCAAGTGCAAGGCCCTGAGTTAGATTCCCGGTACCAAAAAGAAAAAAAAAAAAAACAATAAATTCAAAGGAAAATTCAGAAGCCAGATAGGTAGGAAAAATAGTTGTACTGGAAACTTAAGTCAGTGATCATTATACTTGGGCTTTACAGTTAGCTCTAAGCTTCCTAGAAAAAGAATAGTGCTGATTTATATAGTGTTTATTGCTAATAAAAAATATATTAGATCTTCGGGAAAACTGTATTTTTTTCCTTGATCTAACCTCTTCCAAGGAATGTATGATGTGGTTCTTCATATAAAGGATACTGAATCAGGATTTTTCAAGATATATAAAGTATAAATGTTTATTACTTGGTCAAGAAGGACAGATCCTTTTTAAAGCTCATCCATTTGTTTCAGCTTTACAAATGTAGTAATGATCTTTGTATAAAATTCAAACATAAAAGAAGTATACATTGTGCAAAGGGAAAGCTCCCCTGCCAGAAATTCTATCCATAACACCCCCTTAACAGTTTGGTCATATTCTTTCTGCTTTTTTCTTTTTCCAAAAATAGGATCATAATATACATACCAGTTTGTAATTTGCTTTTTAACTTGCAGTGTATTCTGGAAATCTATTTATGTTTATACTACCGATCTATGACATTTTTGTTAAGGTTGGAAAATAATGCACTGAATGGAAATTTCAGACATTTGTGTTTTTTTCAATGATTTCCCTTTTTTTTTTCCATAGTAATTTTGCTGTTAACAAACAATGCTGCAAAGAATTTTTTCGAATTTAGATACAGAAACTTCGTTTCTTCCTCTTCCCAAATTTGTTTAATCATCTGGCTACTTGGGAAGTCTAGCTTATGGTTTTTAGGTCTATAAATGAAAAGATAACTTTGGTCTAAGTGTTGGAAACCCTACAAGAGCTGTGTTTAAGATACTTTCTCTGTTGTTAGCCCAAGATTCTAAGACCTGCTCTACTGCCAGGAGAAGAAATTGTATGTGAAGGTCTTCGAGTACTGCTAGATCCTGATGGCAGAGAAGAAGCCACTGGAGGCCTTCTTGGAGGCCCTCAGCTCCTGCCAGCAGAAGGAGCTTTGTTCCTCACCACATATAGAATTCTCTTCAGAGGGACACCTCATGACCAGCTAGGTATGATGATACAGCATCAGAACATGGATGTCTGTGTAGCACATGAAGTTTTTGCTCAGTCTGTGCAGTGATTGTAGTCGATTTTAAATCCAGAATAAGCTTTTGGCCACACAGATATTTGGGGGATTAGGGAATACTTTTGCTAGTGACAATTTATGTCATAGATTTTTATTTGAGAAACAAAAGCTGTATTCTAATCAATAATCAAGGTTTTATTTACTGAAACAATCATAATTGTATTAGGTAATATCACAGTATCTAGCTCCATACTCTTTCTTGATTTGCCCCAGCTTTCTGAATCCTACAGTTAACTATAAAGCTAAGGTCTTCCAGACACATGATTCTTTTTATGAAAGGGTAGGCTGAGCATCACATGATTATACAGCACTAGTAAACTAATTTACCTCTTACCCCATTTCAGCTAATCCTGCTTCCTTCTTAGCAGACAACTTGTCTTTCTTTCACTAAACTGACAACTTCAGTTTTTATTTTCTACTATTCTATACAGCCTTCTCTTAGAAAAGAATAGCATGCTGTGTCCAGAACTAATCTGCATTATCTTCTTTAATCTCTATATAAAATATCTTGGGCAAAACCATTGAACTCAAAGTCAAAAAAGTTCCTTTTCAGATTGCTAGTGTCATGACAGCACAAGTCACCTAATTTCTCTAGAGTTAATTTTCCTCTTTGTAAAATTAGGGAAATGGACTTTTATTGGTGATAATTCAATAATTCACTCAGCCTCAACTGCATATTTGAATTATCTGGGAAACTTTTTTTAAAAATGCTAGTTTCAGCCGGGCGTGGTGGCTCACGCGTGTAATCCCAGCACTCGGGAGGCTGAGACAGGTGGATCGTTGTGAGTTCAAGACCAGCCTGGGCTACAAAGTGAGTTCAAGGCCAGCCTGAACGGCACAGTGAGACCCTGTCTCAAAAACACCAGGGCCGGGGATCTAGCTCAGTGGCCTAAGCGCCTGCCTGGCAAGTACAAGGTCGTGAGTTCAATCCCTGGTGCCGCAAAAAACAGAAAAAAAATGCTAGTTTCTAGGCCCAACCCTAAAACAATTGAATTAAAATATTAAGCAGGAGGAATGAGGAGACCCAGGCATATGTATATTTCGTATTTTTTTTATTTTAAAGAGAATAAAACCAAACAAAACAGAATAAAGCTAATCAGAATAGAACAATGAAAGAGATTACTTCAAAAGATAATAGGAAATCAACAATGGCTACCATATCATCTCGTTTTCTTCAAAATAGCTGTCCATACCATTAGACATAATAAAATCAAACAAAACAGAATAAAACTTTTCAAAAGAATGAAATCATATTTTAAAGAGAATAAAACCAAACAAAATAAAACAGAATAAAGCCAATCAAAACAAAACAGTGAAAGTGATACAGGATTTCAAAACAGGATAATAGAAAATCAACAGTGGTTACCATAATGCCTCATGTTACCTTCAGAATTGCTGCCCATACCATCAAACATAATAAAATCAAATAAAACGGAACAGAATACAACTAATCAAAACAGAACACTGAATAAAAGAAAGCAATAAAATGGAACAAAACAAAACAGAACAATGTTGGATTTCAAACACAAGACAGAAGGAAATCTCCCATATTTGCTATATTGCATATTGTTATCCTCTTAATAGATGTTCAGACTACCAGCCTTAGGTCTGCAAAGTAAATCAAACATTACAAGCTTTAAGATGTTTTGGTACCTCAGTTCTTATCAACTCAGCCTGTCCTCCAAATCAATGAGTTGCTTGAGGGGGAGGTGTTCTTGTCTCCCAGCCTGCATGCCAGTGGGCTCATGGAAAGGGTGAATTGGTTTTTTCTTACTCCTCCAAGGCCCAGCATGGCTTCCACCAACCCATGGGAAGGGTGAATGGGCTTCTCGTTACTCCTCCCAGGCCCACCATGACTTCCACCAACTCACAGAAAAGACGATTTGGCTTGTTTTTCCTCTTGGGCCCCACATGGGTTCCACTGACTCACTAGAAGGGTGAATTGGCTTGTTTCTCCTCCCAGATCCAGCAAGGCTTGTGCTGGCTCATGGAAGGGCAAATTGGCTTCTTGTTACTCCTCCCAGGCCCAGCATGACTTCTGCTGACTCACAAGAAGGGCTATTTGGCTTGTTTCTCCTCCTGGGCCCCGCATGGCTTGCACCGGCTCACAGGAAGGTCAAATTGGCTTCACATCTGTATATTTCTTAAGCCCCACAAGTGATTCAGTGAATACTGAGGATTGAGAACTGCTGGGCTTATGGTCACGAAAGTTCCTTCTTCCTCTGAAATTATTAATTCAATAGTATTTGATACATATGTACTATATAGTATTTATTTTGTTAGACAATAGAATTCAGGTATAAAAAGTTTATGAATTTTAAAATCTTACCTTGATCACCTCTGTCCAAAGAACTTTGGGTGATAATTCAATAATTCACTGTCTCAACTGCATATTTGAATTATCTGGGAAACTTTTTTTAAAAATGCTAGTTTCTAGGCCCAACCCTAAAACAGTTGAATTAAAATATTAAGCAGGAGGAATGAGGAGACCCAGGCATATACATATTATGCATTAAATATGAATTTGGAAGGATACAATTCAACCTATATAATAACATGTATTATTTGATTTATCCAGCAATATTGTGAGATACATTCATTGCTCATTTACCTCTGAAATTTCCCCTTCTCCTTTAAATCTTAACAGTTATATTATTTCTAAATTGGATAGACTTAAGGTGGTTTTAGCATATTGGTTGTAAAAGATTGCTTACCATAGAGTAAGCAAAAACTCATAAAATTCAGTAAAGATAAATTCATAGGACTAGTTGTGCTCATTTTTAAAATTATTTTATTTTAAAGAGGGTAAAACCAAGGAAAATAAAACAGAATAAAACCAATCAAAACAAACCAGTATAAATGATACAGGACTTCAAAACATAACAAAATCAACAATAGTTACCATAATGCCTTTTGTTGTCTTCAGAATAGCTGCAGATACCTTCAGACATAGTAAAAATCAAACAGAACAGAATAGAAAAGAAGCAATAAACACAAAACAATGAATGTAATAAAGGACTTCAAAACAAGACAATAGTAAATCCAAAATGGCTACCATAATATATCTTGCTATCTTTGAAATAGCTGCTCATGCCATCGGATATAACAAAATCAAACAGAATAAAACCCAACCCAACAAAACAATGAAAACGATACAGGACTTCAAAACAAGACAATAGGGAATCAACAGTGGCCACCACCCTCAGAAGGAGATCCCCCATAGATGCCACACTGTGCACTGCTATCCTCTGAACAGATGATCAGACCACTGGCCTTAGACCTGCAAGGTCAGTGAAACACCAAACACCACAAGCATCAAATTGCATTTCACCTCAATAGCTACATCACAGCCTGTGTTTCTCTAGATCAGCAGCTCGCTTACCGGGGGGAGGGAGGGGGGTTGGTACTTCTCGTTTGCCAGTCCGAGCACCAGAAGGGGCTGGGGTCTGGCTGTGCCCCTGCGGGCAGCAGCCCACACATGGCACTGGTTTGCTGGGGAGCTTGCTTCTTGGTGAGGCCTTGTTCTCTCCCCCCACAGTCTGTGAATAGCACTGACTCACGGGGAAGGGCTTGGGTCTGGCTCAGTTGTGCTCTGTGTGTGTGTGTGTGTGTGTGTGTCTTTTTGAGACAGGGTCTCACTATGCAGTTCAGGCTGGCCTTGAGCTCATTTTGTAGCCCAGGCTGGTCTTGAACTTGCAACAATCCTCCTTCAGCCTCCCAAGTGCAAGGATTACAGACATGTGCCACCATGCCTGGCTCATCTTTTTTTTGGGGGGGGGGCAGGTACCAGGGTTTGAACTCATGATCTTGTGCTTGCCAGGCAGGCGCTTGTACCACTGAGCTAAATCCCCAGCCCTGTGCTCATTTTTGAAAAGTTAAAAATGGAGGAAAATGTCTCAGCTCCCTTGGTGTATTGCTGTACATAAATTACATTTGTATTTAAAAGCAAGTTTTAAAAGAAACTAAACACAGATTGAGTTTCCCCTATCCAAAATGCATAGGACCAAAAGTGTTTTCAGATTTTGGAATTTTTGCATTTTGGAAGATCTGCATATGCTTTACTGCTTGAGCATCCTTAATCTAAAACTCCAAATCCACAATGCTCCAAAATCCAAAACCTTTTGAGCACCAACTTGGATTTCAGATTTTCAGATTAGGAATCCTTAACCTGTACATACTTTTTCGTCATAGACTTTTGTGAGCTTAATGGCAAGAAATACACATTTTGGACATACAAACATGAGATAATTGTGTGGTCATTTAAATTGTTACAATTTATTTCTCTTAAAACAAAGCCAGGCTTAGCATGAATTCTCATATTGTTCTCTTGTTTTTTCCTTTCAAATTTTGAGTAGCCTCATGTTTTAGAAAAGGTATTTTTGTCATAGAAAAATCTTTTTATTTCTTTTTAAATTTCTAATTTAAAATTTCTCCTTTAATAAAACATAGAAATCCGATAGTCTTACGTGTGTTATGTAAGCATAAGTTGCCGAATACATTCTAGAATTTAAATCTTCTGTAACCCTGACTTTGCTTAGCTTCTGGGTATGAGGTTAATATAAGAAGATAGAATTAGTAAGGTTAAGGGTAGACATATCCAGGGAATGAAGAGTTCTGATGACCATAAGTGGATAAATACATGGTCAAATTTTACCTGCTCTGGTTTACTGACTGTGGAGCCTTACTTATTACTGCTTCCGTTATATTACCTATCCCACTGCCAAGAATGTCCTCCTTCTTCCCCTTTGTGAATCCAAATCCTATCCACTCTTCAAAGCTCACCTTCCCTCCTACTTCATCTGGGAATCATTCTCTATTCATCTAGCACATGGAGATTACCTCCTTTTCTGAAATAATTCCTTGAATACTCTGTTCTCCAAAGCCTAGGAGCTAATCACAGATTATTGTATTTTGCATGTGCCTCTTGGCCTGTGAGGAGCTGGAAGTGTCCAAGGGAGGTTGTATGTGTGCTACTTCTTTTCTAGACTTATCTTTATAACCTCAGGTAGTTAATATTTTTTCATTCTTGCTTTAATATTTACACACATAAAAATCTTGGGCTTAAGTCTACTCATCTTTTGAAGACATATGTACACAGTGTGACCACTTTTACCACATGCAGAAGTAAATATTTTTTTAATTTGTAATTGTACATGTTTGCAGTATATAATGATTGCATTCATCATAGGGAGTTCACACATATACATAATACATCTTGATTTTTTTTCTGTCTCCCCCAGGCCCTCCCACCATCTCTTGGTCCCCTTGCCTTTTGCAAAAGATTTGTCTGTCCACAGAAACAAACTTTAAAACCTGTTCTCTTTTGCTTTATCTTTATATTAAATATCTTGGATATCTTTTTAATATTTGAGAATACTTCTTTGTATGAGGCTTGCCGTTAAGATCAGATTGCCTTAAGGCAGGTGATATTGTGTGGCACATAATAAGCTGGGGAGATAGAAAAAATAAAGCAAGCAGGTTATGACACTTCCTTTCATTCTGGGAAAGGATTATATCTCAAGAGTCAGTTGCTATGCAGTAAAATTAATGAGCGGCATTCTGGAATCATGACATTTTCTCTCACTACATCCATGGATATTCTCTTCTGCAGATGTACTTCTTTATCAGAGACTCTAGATGTGAGTTATAAAGTGCTATTGCTGACTGCGCCCTGTCTTCCTACAGTTGGTGAACAGACGATTGTGCGGAGCTTCCCCATTGCCTCCATCACCAAAGAGAAGAAGATCACGATGCAGAATCAGCTACAGCAGAACATGCAGGAAGGATTGCAGATTACATCAGCATCTTTTCAGGTATAGGTTGAGGATCAATTTGTCTATAATGCTTGAAACCAGAGGTATTTCAGATTAGTTTTTCAGATTTTGGAATATTTCCCACAGACTTAACCAATAGTGTATCCCTAATTCAAAAACATAAAATCCAGATCACTCCAAAACCCAAAATTTTGAGAACTGAAGTTTTTTGAATTTCAGAGTATTTGTTGGATTTCAGATATGATCAACCCACATTAAGAAAGGAAAACCCTCTCCTGCTATTCAAAAGTTTTCTACAAATCTAATGATTTTGTGATTATTTTCTGTGATCATGGAGTCAGAAGTTAGAAGATAAGGATCAGAGTGTCTGGGAGGCTACTCTTCAGCTGAGTAAACTCATTAATAGTTTTGGATTTAAGTTCACTTCATGAACTCCTTAGCCAACTCAGAGTACCAGTGGATTGTTTATCAATATTTAGAAACTCAGACACATAGTGGCTTTTGCTCAATGCCAAGTTAAACTTCAGTCCCTGTGTAATAAAGCCGTTTAGATAAAAAGTATCTCTGTTCACCTCTGCTTCAGAAACAAATACTGTATGACTTTTCTGTGGAAGAGGTAAAATCGTTGAGAAGTACATCAAGGACTAATGTCCTTTGGTACTAATTGAATCGCCCTTGATAAATTGAGAGTTTTTTCCAGGGAGCTGTGAACATATCAGAACTTGTAAAGTTACTGATGCCAACCAGACTCTCCAAGAAGCAACCTTTTTTTAGTTCACAGTCTATAATATGTTGCTTTTCCTATTCTTCATCTCTTGTCTCTGACTTCTCAGAGTTCCAAGTATTCCAATTCTTGCCTCATTCTTTCGAGTCAAGGAGCTCTCCCTATTATTCCTTTGCTAATTTTATGAAATGTGAGGTTGGTGCTCTTTAGACTCCAGACCTTCACACATCATGTGAGAGTATTGGCTACTTAGGGATTTCTTCACTGATCTAAATGCCAAAGAACTCTACATTCAAATATTGTCTGTCTCTACTGGTTAGGATTGTAGTCCACCTGATAGTTTTTCTTCCTAGAACTGTTGTATCTCTGGCTAAGAAGTGACCTTATTAGTCCAAATTCCTGGTCTACTACCAACAATTGAAAAATGGAAAGGGCATGCTTACCACACCAGCTACTACAAGTTAATTCTGTATCCCATCATAGCAAAAATGGTCATCACAGAAAAGAAGCTCAACTTCAAGATTGTGATTTTTTTCTTGCCAGCTAACCATCTATGGCAAGTAAACCTTTTTGAGCCTAACTTTTTCACTTTTAAATTTTTTAAAAATTATATTGCATGTTATCCAAAGTGCCTACATTCTCCAAAAACTTTTCATTTAGTATTGTAATTTTTACTGAATTTTTTGTTTTTAATAATTTGGGGGAGAGCTATCTGGAAATTCTTTATGCTTCTGATGTGATTAATCTCTTTTGTTTCTAGTTGATTAAAGTAGCATTTGATGAAGAAGTCAGTCCCGAAGTAGTAGAGATCTTTAAGAAGCAGCTAATGAAGTTCCGTTATCCTCAGTCCATTTTTAGCACATTCGCTTTTGCTGCTGGACAAACTACTCCACAAATAATTTTACCCAAACAAAAGGAAAAAAACACCTCCTTTCGGTAAGAAGAAAATCAAGTCTCTCAATTTCAGCCCTCCCATGGTTGATTGTCAGAAGTGACTTAGCCTTTGTGTTAAGGTATAAATGACCACTCCTTTTGTTTGTCATTCTGTCAAGACCATTGGCCCAGCACCGTAAGAACAGTGGCATTAATGTATGTAACAGGTTTCAAAATCTGAAAGCTCTAAGAAGATTTGATTAGGTCCATCCCTGATGATACATTTTTAAAATGTGAAATTTTACTTTCTCTGTTTTCCTTATTAATCTCTTTCTAGTTCTGACCTCCATTTGCCTTTGATCAGTCCCCTCAGCTTTTATTAATATCCAGACCAACTAAACAATTTTATTGTATGCCTGAAACAAGAGTCTTTTCTTTTTTTTTCCTGTCTTTTTATTTTGAATAATTTTAAATGTATAGAAAATTTATCCTAGTCAAATAATTCCTATATGTACTTTACTCACATTAATCAGTGGTCATTACTTTGGTCATTGTCTTTATTATTCTTTCTTTCTCTCTCTCCTTTCTCTCTCTCTCTCTGTCTTTCTTATGTGTGTTTATAATTTCTAAGTCATTTAGATTTAGCCCCTTAGTCATTTAGCCCCTTTATCCTTAAACATCAGTACACATTTTCTAAAAACAAGACATGATTTCATATAATCATAGTACAGTAATATAAAGACTAGGAAATTGAATTGATATAAAACTTTATCTAACCCCAGAGTCCATTCAAATTTTGCTGATGACTATCGTTACTTTTTTTTTCCTGGTCCATGTAAAAAGCATTGCATTTTTCCTGGTCCAGTAAAAGCATTGCATTTACTTGTCATATGAATCCTTATTCTAATGAAAGCTTCTAGGGATTTATGTTGAAGCTCTTAAATTTCAGTTACCACAAAATAACAATTCTTTTACATTTTTTCTATGATAAATTATAAAGATGACCATTTTAGTTCATTCACCATTAATCACCTAGAATGTGAGCATCTGCCTGTACAAATTACATTATCAGAAATAGTTTTGCTGACTTTGTGCCTGAAAGTGGAGTAGATTGGGGATTATACAAGATTTGAGGTTCCAGACAGTATCTCATTTGCCAGTTGCACAACTGACAACTGTATTACTTGGTAAGTGAAGGGGCCATGAATATCAAGCTATGATGTGCCGAAGCATGAACAGCTTTCTTGGGATTTATAACAGTGAGAAAAGCATCTTCGCACTGTAGTGTCACAGAGGAGCCTGTGATGTTTGTTGTTCCAGCCTCAATGGAAGATATAAAACTTGGTAGGTGTTTTAGGTTTAAAAACTATGATAAATGTATGTATTTATATTAGTTTCAGAAAAACATCAGTACCAAGCACGTTGTATATCAGCTATGAGAGAGAGAAAGCAATTTAAAAATTTTAAGAATTACCTTGAGTATGTGAAAAGAAAGAGTATAGTTCTAGGTGGGAAAATTTTTCAAAACTACATTGAGTTTAAATTATTCCTGAAATGATTTACGGTAGGTTTAACTTAGAAAATATCTATATTTTAGAATTCCTAACAGTTCTAAAACATATTCCATGTCCTTCAGGTTTGTATTGCAGATGACTAAAGATGGTCTGGCAATTAAAATCCTTACTACTTTTCACAGAATAGTAAGAAAACACAGAAAGAATTGTTTGTGTTAGAAAAGAAGATAGTCAAGAACAATTTTTATTCAAAATCTTCTCTTCAAAAAAAAATCGCTTCTGTCAGATTAATCAAAAAAAACTTCTTTGTTTAATTCTCTGGAGAAAAACACTGTGTGCCTAGATTTTCTATCAGTGAAGAAAACTATCTGAATAAGTATTTTTGGGTCCAAGTAATCTTTTTTTAAATTTTAAACAGGATAAAACCAAGGAAAATAAAACCAAGGAAAATAAAACAGAATAAAACCAATCAGAACAAACCAGAGTAAGTGATATAGGACTTCACAACATTACAAAATCAACAGTAGTTACCATAATGCCTTTTGTTGTCTTCAAAATAGCTGCAGATACTTTCAGAAATAGTAAAAATCAAACAGAACAGAATAAAATAGAAACAGTAAAAACAAAACAATAGATACAATAAAAGACTACAAAACAAGACAATAGTAAATTCAAAATGGCTAGCATATGTATCCTACTATCTTTGAAATAGCTGCTCATGCCACCAGGTATAACATAATCAAATGAAGCAAAAGAGAGTAAAACCCAGCCCAACGAAACAATAAACAATGTAGGACTTCAAAGCAAGACTATAGGGAATCACCAATGGCTACCACCCTTAGAAGGAGACCCCCCCCCAGATGCCATGCTGTGTACCGCTATCTTCTGAATAGATGATCAGACCACTGGCCCTGGACCTGCAAGATCAGTGAAACACCAAAGCACCACAGGCATTCAGTTAGGTCTCACCTTAATAACTGCCATCAGAGCCTGTGTTTCTCTGGATTCACTGGTCGCTTGGTGGGGGTGGTTGACACTTTTGTTTGCCAGCCCACGAGTTGGAAGGAGCTGAGATCTAACTGTCCCCCTGCCTGCGGGGCCCATGGGGAAAGGCTTGGCTCTGGATGTCCCAGTCCAACAGCAGCCCACGCATGGCACTGGTTCTGGTGGGGCAGGTCTAGTTCTCCCTCCCCACAGTCCGCGCTGACACTGACTCATGGGGAGAGGCTTGACTCTGGATGTTCCAGTCCAGCAACAGCCTGCATATGGTGGTGTTTTCTAGCAGGTCCAAGTAATTTACAGCCTAGTTTCCCATTAATTCAAGCTGATTCTCAAAATAATACTCATGTTTCTGTTGTTTTGTTTTGTTTTGTTTTTTGTTGTTGTTGTTGTTGTTGTTGTTGTTGTTGTTGTTTTGTCTTCTCAAAAGGGGGAGTATTCTTTTTCTGTACCTGAGAAAATTTACAGCTAATTTTAGGCAGGACTCCATACATACATATTTAAACTGTTTAAGAAATAAGTCAAAATTTTGCCAACTGTCATTGTTACATGATCTCAAAGACATTTTGAAACAGTAGAAAAGGAAGAGGTCAAGCTTTCCACTAGGGAAGATTTGTGCAAGCATGATGTGTGAGGACAGTTGTGGAGACAGTGGCACAGATAACCAGAATGGGCTCAGAGGCACTCAACCAAAACACTGAATGAAGGAGTTTATATTTGGGTGGTGTGTACCTCGTGTTCCACTTTAAGTTCTTACAGCTTATGTTTAAAACAGTGTCCTGATGACATGGAGATTTATAGGAAATCAACCTACTGCCACAAAAAGTGATCTAAAGTGATGCTTAAAGAAGGTATAAATAGTACAATGGTATGTACCAGTGGTGGCAAAGCTATGGCAAGTATGCCACAGTAGCCTGTTTGTATCATGGAAAGCTCTTAAAGGTTCACCATCACTGGTATATATACTATACTATGACTTGTAGAAATGGAAACAAAAAAATAGAGCTATGTAAGTTGATACCTTGATATTAAATTGATATTTCGCTCTGGTTTTATGACTTGTAGCACCTTCTCGAAAACAATCGTGAAAGGTGCCAAAAGAGCAGGGAAAATGACCATTGGGCGACAATATTTATTGAAGAGGAAGACAGGAACAATTATGGAAGAGAGAGTAAATCGTCCTGGATGGAATGAAGATGATGACATATCTGGTATGTGAGAATTCATTTTTCATGATTCAATTTTATTCTTCTAAGAATAGGAATATAAGACATAGTTCCACTTAAAACCCTTTGTTGTTTTCAGTTTTTTAGTTTTATTTTATTGAGATAAGCCTCTTGTCTTGGTTACTTTTTTCTCGTTGTTGAGACAAACCACCTGACACCAAAGGGAAGGAAGGAGAGGTTTATTTCTTACAGTGGTGGGTATTTCAGTCCATACTCAGCTGGTTCCAAGGCAGAGTGGCGTGGCAGAGGGGGCAGCCATTCATGGTGGCTGCAAGCGGCAACAGCGAACCACACAAAAAAGGAAAAACATGCCTCCTTTCCGACCTTACATTGTATGTCAGCGCCACCCCTGGGCGGGTGCAGCACTCACACCGTCAATCCCAGCACCAGACAGCAAATCAATCACTAACGCTAGATTCAGCTGCTTCCATGACTACATGAGGCTTGGGGGGGTCACCTAGATACAAACCATAACACCTCACTGTATAGTCCAGGCTGGCCTCAAACTTACAGTGATCCTCCTGCCTCAGCCTCCCAAATTCTGAGATTACAATCATGTGCTACCACCCCCAGCTGTACTTAAACATTGATGTACAAAAGCCAGAATCTCTCAAGAAGTTTGGAAGTGTTTGCAGCTTCTTAGCACTGGAAAGAATGTTATTTTTCTACTACTCTGTTATGTAGATAATTCTGTTAAACTCACACTGGCCATTTATATGTGGGTCTTTTTTTTTTTTAATCTCTGAGTCCCATTATCCTTATTTTTCTTACTACAAGTTGCAGTGAGTGACTAACAAGGAATGCTGGATTCCAAACAATCTTGGTTTTTGTCATTGCTATGAAATATTCTAAACAAAAAAAAAAGGGCAAGCAGAACAACACTATTTGGAGTGCTTTTCTAGGTAGGTCTTATTAAAAGGAGAAAGAAGGAAACTCCACTACACAAGAAATTTAATTATACCCTTGCACCTTATTTTAACAGAATAAAAGTAAAAGAATAAGAACCCTGACTATTCAAAGTTGAAGTTTGGAGTTTATGGTAAGAGCGTTACGAGTCCTGTTAATGAAAATAGGGAACCTAAAGGGAAAGAATTCTTAAATGCTAAGAAAAAGACACCTTATGAATATTTAAAACAGAATTTAGGCAACTGAGATACTTCACAGAAAAATAGGAAGAAAACAAGTTAGCAAAATGCCTTATTGAATGATTTTTTTCCCTATGCTTTAGCCCATTATTTAGTATGCTGTGGATTTAACACTACAGAGAATGTGATATAATGTGAGATATAAAGCTCTTACACCCTTTTCTTTATCAAGATCTTAGATTTAGTCACTAGTGATTATGCAACAACTACTAGCTATGACAGCCACAACCCCATTTTAAAAGAAACCTCATCTTCAGTGAGGACACTGGCTAAAGGTTTCTGTTTCAGTTCACCAGTATGAAGAACCAATGTGGTTTTGTGTGTATGTAGCATGCCCTGTGTAAGAAGAGGTATGTACTGCACAAACTCAACTCCATGGGCAATGAAAAGACCCACCATGCCATTACTGAAGTGACCATTTGTTGGAAACCTGGCCTCCTCACAGTCACATGTAAAGCTATAAAATTACTGCTTGCTATTTTACTGACTTCTAATTTAAAGTTTTATGATGTCAGGGAATAAAAAGCATTCTATAGCTGGGCACAGTGACATGTACTTACAGTCCCAGCCACTTGAGAGGCTAAGGCACAAGCATCTGTTCAACTTCTTAATTGAAAGCTAGCCTGGGAAACACAGCAAGACCTAATCTCAAAAAAAAAAAAAACCTATGCGAGACCAAATTATATAATGCTCTTTGTAGTCTACATATAAAAGACTGGCATAAAACTAATTATGTTATTTTGTGAAGCTCACAAATTGAAATACAGAGACATTTATAGGGATAAGCTGTTATGTGTAGCTTTTTTGTTGTTTTTTAATTTTAATGGACGAGAGCCCTATCTTTACCTTTGATATTAGTACTTTGAGTACATTTCCAAAGGCTTAAAAGTTACACTTGACTTCAATCACATTAAAAATAAATTAAAAAGTTAATTAGGACAGTTTTTCACGAGATTTTTTTTTTTCATCTTTTTGACACAGGTTCTCACTATGCAGTTCAGGCTGGCCTTGAACTCACTTTGTAGCCAAGACTGGTTTTGAACTTGCAATGATCCTCCTGTCTCAGCCTCTTGAGTTCTGGGATTACAGGCGTGCACCACCACACCCTGCTAAATTCTTGGTTATTGAGTAAATTCTTCCACATCTAAAATCTAAAGGAATCTATAACCTGTGATTCCAAAACCATGGGGAAGTTTTCCCATATATACATACCACATCCTCCAACAAATAAATTTCTTTTTTTTTTTTTTGTACTGGTGATCAAACAACAAAAATATTTCTAGGAAAAAAATGTATAACTGTTTCAAATAAGTTTTTTGTTTGTTTGTTTTTGTTTTTTCAAAAAAAATCTTTTTTCCTCTGGTTAATCTAGAAATTTTCTACTAAAAATGTATGCTCTGAATTTAAGCTAAAAACTAGATAATGAACTTGTGTGGTGATTATTTGAAAGATAAATTTTAGTCAGGGGTAGTGGACTCCTGTAATCCCAGCACTTGGGAGACTGAGGCAGGAAGATTGCCATAGGTTCAAAGCCAGCCTGGTCTACATAATGCGTTTAAGGCCAGCATGAACTACATAGTGAAACCCCATCTCTAAATAAATAAATAAACAAACAAACTTATTTATTTTAGCTGAGCATGGTGGTATACCACGTTATCCCAGCACTGGAAAACAGGCAGCAAGATCACAAGTTTGGGCCAAGCCTCACCACTTAGCAAATTAGCAAGACACTGTCTCAAGGTTTAAAAAGGACTGGGGATATAGCTCAAGGCAAAGGCTCTAAATTCAACCCCCTGTACCAAAAAAAATAAATAAATCCAAGGCCCCTGTACCCCCCCAAAATGAGAAAGAAATAAAGTAAATTTTACTGACAAGTTAGCCTCTGATAGTGTTTGAATGCTTTTTTATGAGTCTTATATTGAAATCACTGAATTATGGCATTAATGAACAAGCCTGATTGGTATACAAAATTATCAAAAAATACAGGTAATGAATTCAAAATTACACTAATGAATTACTTAAATGGTATTATTCCCTGACATTTTAAATTGAGTAACTGATGTTCATGTCCTGACTGTCCACTGCTGTTTTATGATTTCTTATAGAAGTTACCACTTAGTTTGTAATATCATGTAATACCCTAAGGTAAAGATTCTATTCAAAAGAAAATTTAATCCTTTATTTTGAGCTAACCACTTCTGTAAAAACTCTCTCCATCACTAAAGTTTCAGATGATAGTGAACTCCCCACAAGTACCCTGAAGGCCTCAGAGAAGTCTACAATGGAACAGTTGGTGGAAAAAGCTTGTTTCAGAGACTATCAGCGGTTAGGCTTGGGAACCATAAGTGGCACCTCATCCCGTTCAAAGCCAGAGTATTTCCGAATCACTGCCTCCAACAGGATGTATTCTCTGTGCCGGAGGTAAGTGTCAGTGGGCTCCAAAAAGGGACAGTTTCTTACATTTAAGATTTTAACAGGCTGTTTATATCCATAGCCCAGGGAGAAATGCAAATGCCACAGAACAGGAATAAGATCTCCAGGGATATGTGTATTTAAGAGATACTTTTTATGTGGCATAAGCAACTATCTCATTGGCATTCTGAAGACACCAATTGTATCACTGAAAAGTATCTATATTACGTCAGAAGGTAAAAAGCAAAAGTGCTTTTCCTCTTAATGAATTTCCTTTGTCTTTTTCTTCCCAGTTTGCTTCTTTTCTAGTATGCATGATGTTTAATTTGAAGACTAGGATTTGCTCAGGCAGATGGGAGAGATGAAGATCTGCTGTCAGCCAGGGATCCACAACCTTTTCTGTATAGGACCATATAGCAAATATGTCCAATATGTGAGCTATAGAGTCTGTTTATTGCATCTACTCAGCTCTGCCACAAAAGTAGCCCTAAGCAGTAAGAAAAGGAATAGGGGAGCTGAACTTTGGCCTGCAGGCTGTCATTTGCTGGCCGAAGTATAGGCAGGATTTCTTATGCTGCCTAATTAGACTATTTACTAAGAATATTATTTAAAGAATATAGATGAACACATTTTCTTTTTTCTGCCCTTGTCACTTCTTGCTGTTTTTCAAATAGGGTAAGCTTTATTTCATCCTTTGTTATATGTAAATACAGATTTTTTAAAACTACATTCCACAATCCATAGGTTTGATCATTTTTGTCTCCAGGTAATGTCTTTGCATTTATAGATTCCTGCTTTAATTAAATAGCTTCAAAAGTGCTTTATAAGTTGTAAATTTTGTTCATATTTTTAGATAGTTGTCTTAATGTTACTATTAGTTTCAAACCTGTTGTTCCTAAAGAATGATAGATATGTCATTTTCAGTGACAATTTCAGTTTATAGATACCAATGTGAAACATGAGAAATAAGTTGAAAATACTGTTTGAGATTGTAGATAAATAAACATTCTCCATGAAGTACTGAAAAGTCAGTTCTCTGAATGTGCAGCAATTTTTCAGGAATTTTCTGTTCTCACTAAATTTTCTTTGTAGGTAAGTGGTGTTATTAGGGGGTGAGGACCTGTAGTTTGGGAAGCTAGTTATCAAATTATACTGTCAGTAAGAAAATGGACCTCATTTTTTAATCAGTTGGAAACAAAGTAAAATCTTAGTGGATGATTTATAACACTTGTTATAATGCGTTTATGTTAATGTAAAATAATATATATGTGTCAAACTCTTGGAAGTAGAATAATAAATTCAGAAGAAGGAAAGGGACATAGAACACAAAAAACAACTGGATTAGTGAAATGGTAGAATTACATTCAAATATATCAATAATTATATTATACATTGACTAAATGTCCTAATTAAAAGAAAGATTATCAGGGTGTGTATGTTTTAAGCTTCTCACTACTTTCAAGAGACGTATCTAATATAGAAGAATATAAAAAGATGAAAAAAGGATAGAAAAAATATACCATACAAAACTAAAAATGTAAAGCAAAAGCTATGGTCACCAATATAAATGTCAAAGTAGATTTTAAAATAAAAAGAATTACTGGCATACAGAAAGATGACAATAGGTTCACTTCATACTCAGGAATTCATTAAGACCAAGTAGAATTTGTTAGAGAAATACAGAACATACATGACATCTGAAAGGTAGCATGGGGAAGGTTCATTTAGCTTATAGTTTGGGGCGGTTTCAGTCCACACTCAGCTGGCTCCAAGGCAGAGTGGCATGGCTAAGGGTCAGCTGTTCATGACAGCCAGAAGCAACGAGAGTGAAAGGGCAAAAAGGGAAAAGCACACCTCTTTCCCTCCCTTATATAGTATGCCGGCTACCCGCCTTGGATGGGTGCAGCACTCACACAGCCAATCCCAGCACTAGACAATGAACCAATCACAAATGTTAGATTCAGCTGCCTCCATGACTGCGTGAGGCTTTGGGGGAACATTTGAACAAACCACAACATCCGTAAAGTAAAAATTTGATAACTTAAGATCAGAAGCCAGGTGTGTTGGCGCACACCTATAATCCCTGCGCTGGGGAGGCTAAGGCAGGAGGATTGTTTCAGGTTCAGCGCCAACCTGGGCTAGATAGTGAGTTCAAGGCCAGCCTTCACTAAAGTGAGACTCTGCCTCTGCCATCAGAAATTAAATACATCAGAAGATACCATTAGGCCAGATATGGTTGTGCATGCATGTAATCCCAGCACTCCGAAGACTGAGGCAAAAGGATTGCTGCAAGTTTGAGACTAGCCTGGGTTACATAGTGAGCTCAAAGACAGCCTAAACTACACAGCAAGACCCTGTCTCAAAAAACCAAAGGAAAAAAAAGATACCATTAAGCGTAAAAAGGCAATAAAAACTGGCAAGAAACTTAAACAGATTTAACATGAGAGGAATTTTAGTGGGGAAGATATCTGAAAACATGTTCAACTTGACTTGTTAGTTTTCAGAAGAACGGAAATTAAAATCCCAGTGAAACTGTTGCATACCTGCCAAAGTGGCCAAAGTTTAAGACTGACGATACAAAATGGTAGTGAGGGTGTTGAGCAAACAGACTGTCACTAATTGCAAATGGGACTATAGATTTGGTTAACACCTTCAAAAAGTTGTCTGGAAGCATCTACTAAACATTAAAACATCTCCTGAATATATTTATAACATGCACCTAGAAATTCTACTCTTTAAATAGAATAGAATTTCCAACAGATACACACATTGTTCCCAAAAGACATCAACAACGTTCAAAGAAACATTATTGTTACTATTATTACTAGTTGTTTGTTTGGTGTTGCTGGGATTTGAACCCAGGGTCTCACATGCTAAACATATGTTCTACAATGCAGCTGCACTCCCAATCCCTGCAATAGTATTTATTTTGTACCAGGAACTGAACTCAGAACCTTGTGCTCACGAGGCAGGCACTGTGCCACTGAGCTACATCCCTGGTCCCTGTAATAGTATTCTTAATAAACAAAAGCTAGGAACTATTCAGAATCATTATTTATCACAGAAGGATAAATAAATGGTAATTTAATCCCATAGCAGTATACTATACATCATTAAAATAAACCAATGATAGCCATGCACAGTAACATGGATAGATCTTAAAAATATGTTGAGCAAAAGAAGCCAAACAAAAAAAGAGTAAATTTTTTTGGTTTCTTTTATCTAGAATTCAAAAACAGGGAAAACGCGTCTGTATTGTTATCAATCAGGAGTGGTATTCTCTAAAGAAAAGGGAAAATAAGAGCTGGGGATCTAGCTCAGAGGCCTAAGCGCCTTCCTGGCAAGCGCAAGGTCATGAGTTCAATCCCCGGTGCTGAAAAAAAAAAAAAAAAAAGAAAAGAAAAGGGAAAATAGTAATGGGGGGAAACACAAGGAGATCTTCTTAGGTGCTAGTAATGGTCTTTTTTCCTGATACAGGTTATGTTTTGAGCATTCTCATGTGAGTTACTCTTCAATACAAGTTTCCACAGCAGCTTCTAAGGACTAGTCAACCTCTTGAGGCTTGCTCTGGAGCCTGGAGCTGAACAGGCTCTGTGGGCAGTGGGCAGTGGGTTAGGGTGGTGGCAGGGTAGTTCATGTCTCATTATTCAATGAGACTGTACTGAGAGCAGCCTCTACTGGTCTTCCAGCTCAACACTACTTGCCCCAGCACCAGGGGCTGTCCAGCTGATATTATGTCCATGTGTGGGAGCAGGAAAGCATAAGATCCTGTGTGGCAGAGTGAGGCCTGTGGTACTTGAGTCAGTGAAAGGAGACAGCCCCTCTGAGGAGGCTGGGAGTAAAAGAGGGTACTGGTTCTTTCCCAGATACTGAAGCAGCTTCTGGAGCCATTACACCTCACAGCCTTGCCTAACACGTAACATAAGTATGTTTAGAAGCAAGGTGGGGAAAAAGAAATAGTAATATGGCATTAGAAATAAAGGATCCTAAATGGAACTGTGTTTCCAGACTTCATGAATAATTTTATCTACAGCCTCTCCCTCCTTTCAGCGCTGCTTTATGTAAAGATAAAAGATTAGAAGTGGTGGGGATTGTTCAATACTGTGAATATAGTTAATGTTACTTACGTGTTCACTTTAAAAAGGCTAACATGGTAAATTGTATATTAAGTGTATTTTACCACAGTAAGAAAAAATTACCAGAAAATGATGCTGGTTAATGGTTGGGAACTTATAAATTTCCTTTAGTATAACATTTCTAAATAAAGGAAAGAAATGACTGAAACCTGACTTATCTTCTTTTACTTAGTAATCTATAAAACAAGCTACTCTTACATTTTTTATTTTCCCAGCATTATATCCCATAACTTTGGGATTAATCTTTTAAAGATAAACATCCATATGTGGTATTAATAAAATATTTATACTCATTTTGACATTGAACATTTTATTCTTGTGTGAAAAGTCATTTACTTTGGATTTTTAACCCTTTCACAATCTCCCACAGTCTAACGTGGGTGTGGTTTGTTCTCTGTTGTCATTTCAGTGATCTATGAGTTGTTGACAATTTGACTCGCCATTTTCATGAAGTTGGCACTAACTAATCCACTAATCTTACAGTCTTTAAGTTGAGGAAAAGTAATATATAAGACAAGATAAACAGTTCCACAGAAGACTTTAAATAGTTCAATGTAATATGTTTATTTTTTTTATGAGCAGGATATATTTATTGAGAGAAAGAAAGCTTCTGTCTGAGAGAGAGACAGAAGGTGTCCCAAGTGGGTTGCCAATATATATTTATTTTCTAAGCTTTGGTTATTCAGCAAAAATTAGCCATATCACTTAAAGGGACTCATTTCAAAAAACACTGCATAATGGTGGGTGAGTTAACTGTTTCCACCTTTTCTCAACTCCTGAGGAGCTGAGGAGTTGCAATGAAGTTCCATATTTAAAATATATTTCTTACCTCTCGACCAATGTGCTTCTGAGTCTTAGAAAATTACTGTGATGTTGTGCTATTCATATCCTTATATTCTCTCTCCCTCTTTCCCTCTTGTCTTTCTCTCTCTCTCCCTCCCTCTCCTCTCCTCTCCTCTCTTCTCCTTTTCTTTCCCTCCCTGCTTTTCTCCCCATTTGTTTCCCCTTCTCCCCAATCACTCCCTTTCTTCCTTCCATGCTCTGAAGCTATCCTGGCCTTTTAGTCATACCTCAAGCTGTACAAGACAGTAGTTTACCAAGAGTTGCCCGCTGCTATCGACACAATCGCTTGCCTGTTGTATGTTGGAAGAACTCAAGAAGTGGTACTTTGCTCCTTCGATCTGGAGGATTTCATGGGAAGGGAGTTGTTGGTCTTTTCAAATCTCAGAACTCCCCTCAGTCAGGTAAGCATCTCCACAGCACAATTATGATTCTTTCACTTTAGAGTATTCCTAAAAATAAGCTGGGTACGGTGACACACACCCGTAGTCCTAGCTACTTAAGAGACTTAAGGCCAGAAGATTGCTTCAATCCAGGAATTTGGGCATAGCCTATTCAACATAGTGAGACCTTGTCTTTTAAAAAGTCTTCCTTATGACTGAGCAGTATTAATTATATAAAAAGTCTTCCTTGAGCTGGGCATGGTGGCTCACACCTGTCATCCTAGCACTGATTGCTGTGAGTTTGAGGCCAGCCTACTCTACGTAGCAAGACCCTGTCTCAAAAAAACCAGAATGTTGGGCGTGGTAGTGCATGCCTGTCATTCCAGTACTCAGGAGACTGAGGCAAGATTGCTGTGAGTTTGAGGCCAGCCTGAACTACATAAGTGAGTTCATGGCCAACCTGAACTACACAGTGAGACCCTGTCTCAATTTAAAAAAAAAATGTCTTCCTAGAAAATAAAATGTAAAAATCTGAAAATGCCAATTGTGCCCTTTCCTCAAGCCGTTTCAACATCTTGTTTAAACAAGAACTGCATTTGACAGTGTGAAGTTCCACCTTGAATTTGACATTTTACTTAATATATCTGGTCTACACTTCAACTTTAATAGATATTAGTATAATGAGGCATTTAGCTATTTTCTCTCCAGCAAATCAGATGAAAACTAGATTGTACTAATCTTTTCCCTTCTGAGAAGCATCCAGATATATTTAATAGCCTCAGAGGAAGTAGGGATTCTGTCCCATATTATAAGAGATATGAGTCTACCCCTGTGCCTCTGTAAAGTATCCAATTTCATTGATTCTCTTTTGCTACACACAAGCAAGGTTCATATTCTCACCAACTATGATTTGCTATCAGAATTGTTGCCATTCTGTGCATATTTTTTGCCCCTCTTTTAGGAATACCAGGGAAGCCAGGTTTGGTGGCACATACCTATAAACCCAGCACTTGGGAGGGGCTGAGGCAGGCGGATCACCACAAGTTTGAGGCCAGCCTGGGCTACATAGTGAGTTTAAGGTCAGACTGAACTACATAGCGAGACTGTGTCTAAAAAAAAAAAAAAGGAGTACTAGGGAATCTTAGTAGTAATTTCCTACCTTTTCCCTATCTTACTCCACTTTTCCTCTACTCTTCCCTCAACAAACCCCTATAAGCTCATGTTCCCTGTTAGGCCAAATGTGGCACGGTGGAAGAAAGCTTCTGGTATTGGGAAAGTCCCAGCTCCACCCATTCTGGGACGCCAGGAGAATTCATTGTGTCCTCTGCTCCTGGTAACATGGGCCAGACACTGGGAGAGATCATCAAAGAGACACTGAATCTTCACATTGAGTCGCTTCTATAATGAGAAGCCACACCTGTGCTTGGAAGGTTGACCAGGGCTAGTTTTCTAGACCTGGAATCTTCTGGGAGAATAATGAAGCAGTCAATAGGTAGGTGTGGTAAAGCCAGCATTTCAGGATTATTCACTTCATTGATTGGGGCTTTAAGTGGGGGCTAGCTTCTCTGTTTGGGTGTGGTAAAATGAGACCGAATAAGTATATGGCTAGGGATTTAGCTCAGTGGCTTAAGTACCTGCCTGACAAGTGTGAGGTCATGAGATCGATCCCCGGTCCTGGGGAGTGGGAGTATAAACAAATATACATGTAGAAGTTTGCTTTGTTAACAATGACAGTTTCTTTTATTCATTATCTTTTCCTTGTAGCTCCTACCTCCTCTTTAGAATCTTCCAGTAGCATAGAACAAGAAAAGTACTTGCAAGCTTTACTGAATGCAGTTTCTGTTCATCAAAAAGTCAGAAGCAACAACACCCTTACTGTCAGGCCAGCACTTGCTCTGTCTCCAGGTAAGATTCAGTAACACTTTCCTTTTTGATAGCTCTTCCAAAAGGCCCTTCCCAACCCTGGATTGGACTCCTTAGTTGTTTGCATGTCCCTTCAATAGGACTCCTTAATAGTCTTGCCTTACTTAGAAATCAAAGCACCATTATCAATGTCTGATCAATATTTAGAAATGTAATTATTTCCTTTTTAAAATAGTAATAAGAGAGGAGGTAGGGAACAAAGTCACTCCTTTTTACTCCAGAAGCTGCCTTATATGAATTTTAAAATGTTATGAAGCTGAATGTATAAGTTGAACATCTGTTTATTAAATGTATATTTGTTAAAATCATCTTGTACAAGTTTGAAATTCTCAGAATTTCTGTAGCCTTTTATAATTTTGCAGAATAGATTGTTTTTTCTAGATTTGGATGAAGCCATTAAGACTTGTACTAATATTCTATTTCAGTCATCATGTGATGGAACCCCAAAGGGTTCATGTAGAGGTAACCCTAATGTGTTAGACACAGGAGCATGTGACTTGAGAAGTTGGTCCCTTTGGCTTAATCAACTATTTGAATAGTTCAACATAAGCAGAGAGTGGCTTTTCTTGTAATGTAACACCATGCATGCCTTGCTTCATTTATCATTAAGTTCTCTGATTGTACTTGCCAAACCTAACTCTGTAATCTTGCAAATGTGTGTTATCTCTGATGAAATAATAACATTGCCTTGTTATCTCTAATAAAGCTTTGGGTACTTAAAAAGTACAAAGTTTGGCAGCAATTAGACATGCTACACATGAAGATAACTTTTTGTCATTTGAGTAATGTTAACCCAAACGACATGGTTTTTGTTCTTCTTTTTGGCTGACTTTAGGGACTGAAAGGAGGACTTCAAGAATGTCCACTGTGCTTAAGCAGGTAGTGCCAGGACATTTGGATGTAAACCCATCCAATAGCTTTGCTCGAGGAGGTTAGTAAGATTGATTTTATAAATGAGCACTGATAACAAGCTTAAAAGCAGAAAACATTTTTGTAGATAGTGGATATTTTTAAATCAACCAATTATGATTCACATTGTTCTCAATAACCCTGCTCTAAATGAATGATCAAACTTATTATTAGCATAATGACAGAAGCGTTTAGCCAGACGGGACAGTAAATAAAATCACTGCTGATATCTTACATATTGATGAGCTTGGGAGCATTAAGGAATGAAGGGAGCATGTCTAGATGGTACCTCAGCCATGGGAGCACTCCGAGATTCTCCAGGTTCACCGGATGGAAAGACTCGTGTTAGCTTTATGTTACCATGACAAAATATCTGAGGTGAATAACTTACATAAAGAGGAAAGATTTCCTGGCTCATGGTTTCAGAAGTTTTAGTCCTTGGTCACTTGGCCTTATTGCCTTTAGGCCTGTGATAAGACAGAACATCATGGTGAGTGGGAAGTATGTGGTATAGGAAGCTGCTCACCTCATGGCAGCCAGGAAGCAAAGAAAAAGTGGAAGGGGCCAGGATCCCAGTGTCCCCTTCAGGGGCACACCCTCCATGACCACTCTCTTCCTTCCACTGGCCTCACCTCCCCAAGTTTCCACTGCTTCCCAATAGCAACCCAACCTAGTGACCAAGTTTTCAATACTTGATTCGGCCTTGCATGTTTAAGATCCAGATCACAACATCCAATCATAGAAGTATTAACAACTAAGGGGAAGTGGTACCATACCCAAAGCTATGCTTCCAAAGCTTTTGTTTTTCACTCCTGTTTTCTGAAACACTAGTTTGGGAAGTAAGATACAATGATACTCAGGTCTCTTTTCTTTTCCTCTGGGCCATACCATGGCTGCTGGCATAAAGATATACAGGAAGACTAAGTAGTGACTATTTTTTGCTTCAAAAGGTGGTCCACTTTGATTTTTGAAAGTTTATCAGAGATTCACTCTGCAGAAGAAATTCCAGATTTTTGCTTCACAATGGCAACATTGCCCTCTTCCTCTCACTTCCATCCTTAAAATTTTAAATTCCCTTGAACTTGGTTGTGCTCAGCAATGGGAAACTCATTTCTTTCTTACAGTAATCCTTTGCATATGTAAGCAACTCTGTTTGTTAGAAAATTCTTTTTCATTTGATTTTTAAAAAATCTATCACTGTGTAACTTTTATATATTGACTCTAGCTCTGTCCTCTGAAGTTAGAAACTAAGTGTAATTTTCAATACCTTAACTCTTTGGTCTTAAAAGCTAGTCTCACATTTTATCTCTAAGAACTTTAGTTAACTCTGTCTTCAATTCAGATGATGTTTGCCATCCACATCACTCAGGACTGTCCACAGAATTCAACCTAGAATTCTAGTTGTTCATCCAACCTAAAATTTCATTATTTATGGGGTAGCCCCATCACAGGGTTAGCCCCATCACAGGGTTAGCCCAGGCTGAGATTAGTATCATCTGAAATCCCTGTCTCTTCTTTACATGTACTGTTGTTCTTAATATACTGGCCTCGAGGGTTGTCACTGGACCTACATATATGACTACTGTGTTCTGTACCTATAAAATTTTATCTTTTAGGATGTTCTTTAGATGTGAACTGTTCCAGATTTTTTGGTTCCCAGTTCTGTCTACCAGAGTATTAACTGTTCTTGCAAGCCCCTTGTCATCCATAGATTTGATCACTGTCTTCATGTGATTTGTTGCTTTAAAATATTAAGCCAGAATTGATGACAGAGGCCTACAGCAAAATAATGTAAGCCTCTCCAAAAACAGTTGTTGGTCTAAATAACTACTAAAACTACTGAAACTCAACTGGCTCATATTTCTAAATCCCTGCTAATCTTTTTAATCCAAGATTGTCAATTTTTCAGATTGTTACCTTTATCACAAAAGATTTTACGGTTATTTTGACAAGATTTGAATCAATACCCTTTCCTAAGTAATCATAAATCATAAATATTCATAATCCATACTAGAATTTGTGTCAGAATCAACATGAAAGCTCTATTACACAAAATTCACTTTTTTTCCTTTTTGGAAACCATGTGCAAACGTCCTGGTAGTCATATTAGTTTCTATTTTTTTTTTCTGTGTCATTAGAACTTTTTGCAGTTACAGTAGCTAAAGAGCTTTCAATTTTTTTGAGTCATCTTGCCGTTTAATCTGTGAGGTTTTGAGGTCATATTAATTTCCAAGGGCTACCATAGCAGAGTGCCACGAATTGAGTGTCTTAAATAATAGTCTTATAGTTCTGAAGGTCAGAGGTCCAAGATCAAGCTGTCAGCAGGTTGCTCTCCTGAGAGCTGTTAGAATCTGTTCTATGATTCCTTGCTAGCTTCTGCAGGCTTACTAACAAATAAGCCTTTGACATTCTTTGGTTTAAGAAAGCATCACCCGAATTTCTGTCTTCATCTTCACATGGCTTTTCCTCTGCATGATCTCCAAATTTTCCCTTTTTAGAAGGACACCAGTCTTCAGTGATAGGACCTCACTCTACTCCAAAATCGCCTGAACCTAATTACATTTATAACAATCCTGCTTCCATTCTTCTCCCCCCCGCCCCGTACTGGGGATCGAACTCATGGCCTCACTTTTACCAGGCAGGCGCTTGTGCCGCTGAGTTAAATCCCTAGCCCCCACGATCCTGCTTCCAAATAAGGTCACATTCTGAGTTAATAAAGGTTAGTACTTCAACACATGAGGTTTGGGGGACATAATTCAACTTATGGCAGTCATATATAGTCTTTTCCTGAATTTTTATAATGTTACTGTTTCATAAGTTTAAGGTACAAACCTCATTCTTATCATTTTCTTCTTGGCAATTTCTTACCTTTTTTTTTTTTTGATCAGTAGTAAAGGTAATTTAATTACACAAGATAGTGATATAGGGATGATATAGGACCTCCAGGTAATATAAGGGAAATATAACTCCCAACCTGCTAGATGTCTGATACGAGTTTGTGTTCTCTAAAATTGAAGAATGAATTCTAGGAACAACAGAAATTAACAGCAGAATGTATTTTGGGGGGAAAGAAAGCTTCTTTCTAAGAGAGATAGAATGGGCCCCTAGTGGGTTGACCAGCGAATTTTAACTGAAAGATAGTACAGTGATTTCTCTTAAGTTTCCTGATATTTCTCTTGTTGAGAACTCTCATCCAGGGACTGGGGAGGTAGCTTAGTGGTAGAATGCTTACCTAGCAGATGAGCGACGGCAAGACTACGTACAGACACTTTCCAGACCCCACAAGCAGTTCATTTGCTTGTACCTTTGTTCAAGTATAGGTCTCTTCGCTCTTCCAAAGAACTGGGTACTACTTCTCCAGAAATTCCTAATTTATTCTTTATGGGAAGAGTCTTCTCTCTTAACCTTCTTCTGTATCTCTTCTATTTTAAATTTTTTTTTCATTCCTTTCATTATGCAACCTTTATTTTTGGTTTTCTTTTTATATGTTTTCACCATGCACTGCTTCTGCTCTGATGAGCCAGAGTTGGCCGTTGTAATGAGCTTCACTGTCACCATTTTTCAACCAGAGGGCATCACTCTGCATCCATCAAGCACATTGCTGAGTTGATATGGGAGGAAATAACATCCTGCTTTACACAAGACCTTTTCAAACCTAGCCTGGACTATTTAGTGACTTAGCAGGATCCTAGATAGATAGGTAGCTAGGCAGGCAGGCGATGTAGCTCAATGAAAAGGAACCCTGGGTTCAATGTTACTTTTCATTTAAAATTAAAATGGCTTTTTAGCCCTATGGAGAAAACACATATCCTTATAACTTGGAGAAATTACATTGTTGAGTAGAGCCAGGACAAAATTGATACTGCCTCTTACATATCAAAAATACAATGAAGTAGCTGTCACACAGAGGCAGCATTTTAATTTTCCATCCTTTACATGTTCATGACCCTTTAAGTTCTTCTACATGTATTATTTTATCCTTGAAGTAACCTCCAAGATAGGTATGTTAAGAAACAGATTAAGTGACTTTGTTGATGTCACATAGGAACTAGCCCTATAACTGCAACTGAAGTTAGTTCAGTATTGTACCATTCGCTGCAATATTTTCTGAATATATCTTGGGTCTCAAGCACCAGGTTAGGTGTAATGTTACATTGATAATAAGGTACCCCATCCTCACATCCGACCTAAGTATCCCATTTCTTTCTGTCCTTTATTTGGTCTAAACGAAGTAGAGGGAAAAACACTAGTGCTTAGGAAATACTTATGATCTGAACAATATGTGTTCCCATGGGGGAATGAACTGCATCATTTCTTCACTGAAGCACTCCCCTTAGGCAGTTCCTTAATGGACATGTCCAAGGTGACAGACATGATTGCACAGGTCGAAATATATTGAGTTTATTTCGGTTACATTCAAATTAAAACTACAACCCCACCACTTACTGTAAATTAGGAAACCTAATTCTCAGCTTCCTCACTTGTAAAATTGAGATAATAAATAATACTTAGCTTTAGGTAGTTATAAGGAATAGATGAAATAATATATAAAACACTCAATAAATACCTAATATACTTATAGTAGGACTTCAATAAATTTTAGTTACTATTGTTACTATTGCCTGCTGAAACGAAAGAAATTCTCCATTTCTTCTTACATTGCATTGATCCTCCCTGGCCTCAGACCATAGAAAGTAGAAAGCCAGTAACTTTGAAACTTCTTTGATCATAACTCACAATAATAAACACATTTTATATCTGTATGTGTACATACATACTCATCTTATGATAATTGTATGATAAGCCACAATGTAAAATGCATATATACTAAAAGTTTCATGGAACAATACTCATCTATACCTCATGCAGTACACATGATGCTTTCAACAGTAATCTTTCTCACTTCTTAAAAAATTCTGATTTGACACACTAAAATGATTTCACACACCACTAGGGAAATCCTGCATTTTAAAAAAAGACTGTTCTAGTCCTTTGCTGGTGTTAAATGCTTAGGATATCTAAGAATCACTCAGGAAATCAAAAAGCCCTTAGCTACCACCAATGCAGTAGTAAAATTCCTTTGGTCAAATGACTTCCAGATGGGATTCTAGTTCTTAAAGCTCTCTACTGGCCCCATATCTCTACAGGCCATTTTTATTATTGTTGCTTTTCTACTCAGCGATAAGCACTTGACAGTTTTTCTTTAATGACTCTCTATTTGAGGACATACTTAATGTTTTTAATATCTCTTTTCACTCTTACAGTGCAAATAATTGAGTTGATAAAAGACTTATAACAGCTCACAATGTATTCATTTCCAAAAAAAAAGTAATATATATTTTGCGTGCCTATGTGTATGACTCTCAACATGGATACAAGATTGACTAGATCTAAAAAAAAGAATGACTACATCTTTCTTTGCCTTTATGAGCCCACAGTTCTGTAGACTGAGTGTGCAGATAATCACAATGCAATGTGATTAGAGTTCAAATAGAGCTCCCTATAAATGAGGACAGTTAGAAATGCTTTTCCAAGAAGTTAACATTATATCTAGATTATATTGATAAGTTTTTTGGTTACTGGGACAAAATACCTGCTACCCACAAATTAGAGGAGGAGAGGTTTATTTTGGCTCATGGCTTCAAGGGTTTCAGTCCATGATAAGCTGGCTCCAAGGCAGGAATGACCTGGTAGAAAGGGCATTAAAAGAAAGCTGCTTGAGGCATAGCACCCAGGAAGTAGAGAGCAAGGAAAGAGCACCAGAGGAAGGAGCCAAGGACCAGGCGTAGTGCTCATGCTTATGCTCCCATGACTCCCTTCCTTCAACGAGGTCCCACCTCTGAATATTCTCTTTACCTGTGAACTTATCAATGACAATCAAGATTAACTGGCATATGAAACTTAAGGGATAAGGAGTTTCCCTGGTAAAGAAATAGGAGAAATTATTCCAGGCAGAGACTAAAGAAGTGTGATGTGTCCAGGGAAGTTTCTTAGACTCTGGAGCTTCACTATAATTATCTGAGTATCCCACATTCCATCAGGAAAGCAGTCACTCAGCACAGAGGAGGCCTTATGCCTTTACCATGTAGACCCAGGTCCTTGTTCTGTCTTACAGTTGCATTCTCTGTATGCCATTAGCCAGCTTCTGTGCAATGCTTTTTCTGACTCCCTTTGACCACCAAAGCCATGAACACTCTTCATTTCCTGCTTCCAAAGGAGGGAAGTAGGAATGAAAATCACTTCTAATGACTTTTCTTTTATTTCAGTATGTCACACTTTGTGCAATTTTGCAATGCACTTGTTAATAATACTGCTATTACAGTTAGGTATTGGGGTGGGGGTGTTATTTAATAGTAAAACACTTGCTTGACGTATATGAGACCCTCTCAGTTCAGTACCCAATAATGCAAAAAATAAATAAATAAAAGGAAGAAAGACATATGCTAAATAAATACATTTCTCTTAATTTACTTGAATAATTCTTTCACTCAGGACATGATGTGGCTACTTAGCATTTTCATTATTATTACTAGGTAAAGTTTGCCATAATCATAGACAATTTCTTTCTAATGGAAAAAAGAATATTACTCAAATTACAAAAGTATTATCTCTAATTCCACTTATCATTTTGGTGCAAGTAGGGATTTTAAGAGAAGTCATTACTTCAGTCATCACAAGCTGGCTGTCTTATTAGTAGTATTAAGCATTGTCACAGGATCATGAATTTGTATTGCTTATATTTATATAGAGAAAATAAATATAATTTGTAAATAAGAGAAGAAAGATAGTGTGACAACACTTAATGCTCTACTGCAAAAATATGCCCTTAGTTATTCCAAATGGTTGCTAGCGCTTTCCTGGTGATGATCTTTCTCAGAAAACAAATGTGTTGTATAACATGTAGCATTTGCCAGTCAGCCTCCTTCAATACTAGGGCCAGTGTATTCCTAACATTTACACACACACACTCCAAATTCTTTTATTTTATAAGCTTACTTCTGGCTGAATGAAAATCTTCAAAAGCTTGTTCCATTTGGTATAATTTTTTAATGGCACCCTCTGCTGTGCTGTCCATTTCATTGTGCTTACAGATTTGGTATAATTTTTTAATGGCACCCTCTGCTGTGCTGTCCATTTCATTGTGCTTACAGTATTTATAAACAGGTGCTGAAATTTCATTTCACAGGCACTCAGTTCATCTTTTTGTGACCGTTTAGCTTTTTGTTTGTTAATTGAATCTCCTAGTTTAATTTACATTTTCTCTCTGTGTTAATTTAATCTTAAAAATTAAATAGCCTGTTCTTCTCTTACACAACCTGCTCTGATGTTTGCTGCTGTATACATTTCATTTCTCCTCTGTCTTTAATCTTACCTACCAGTGCATGGGTACAGAGATAAATGTTTTACTCAGTCAAATCCCAAATCTTCAGCTAAGGAAAGAGTCCATAATCAAGGTACTGTATTAAGTGTCCTAATGTGTCACTCTTTTAAATCATCTTCATTTGAAAGTATGTTACAAGTGACGTTTTTACATGTTTGTCAGATTATATCCTTTATCCTCATCCACATTCTGAATTTCCTGTGATTCCATTTACAAATAAACAACTTGTCATAATATCTAAGAAAAGCATATAGATTGTGTAGAAAAGTACGTTCATTTTAGACAGAAAATGAAACCTTTTCTTGGAAGCTGGCCCCCTAATCCCATAAATGCTGGTAAAGAAGCAGATTTGACATTATCATAGTGACTTTGTCACTTACAAACATATCTTGATTTCATTAGGCAATGATTAAACTTCTCAAACAGCCTTTTATATCTGAAGAAGAAAATTTGCTTTAGGAAAGCCCTCCACCCTGTGACCTTGGCCACTGGTATGAACTCCACAGTCTACAGGCATTTCTGTGGGGCTTTGTTGTCTGAAGGTGCTATAGTGCCAGTCAAATTTGAGAATTAGCATGTGCCTGTGGGTTGGTTGTTTAATATTTAATGGTCTCAGTTGCATATAGAAATCCTTGATTTTTCTAGTATAAATAAGATCAGCTTACATCACAAGCCTCTTCTAGCTGTTTAGGTTGGCTTTTTTCTTAGAATGCATCTGCTTCTGACTATATTTTAAATAAAGATTCCTTTGATTCAGTGAAATACATATTACTAAATTTATAATTTCTCATTATTTTTCATAGATACTGGAAAAAGCTATACATAATCTTTACATACTTAAAGTTACATCATTGGCATGATGTATATTAAGTTCTAACTCCCGTTTTCAGTTTTACATTTAGTAAGTTTGTAGTTTATATCTTTACCTAGATTTCTTGTTGAACTAAGTAAGAAGGCAAGATAATGTTCCTTATTCCTTTCTTGAAGCCCTGAGAGATTGAGTTGCTCAGCGTTCTAATTCCCTGGCTTCAGTACTACTGCTTCCTGCCTGCATTTTTTATTTGTGTCAGTGCCATCTTTCTATTTATGATTTCAGTATATACTTATAAATACTGAAGTTACATCAACATTTAAAAATGGGATACTATCAACTTCCTAGGTCCTTCTGATTCAAAGATTGATTTTGAAATGCTGTATTAAATAATGCTTATATTAAAAAAGTAGATAGCAAATGACCATTGTGATCCATGATCACTTCAGTTAATTAACTCGCTATTACCTCTAAAACTGTAGCTCCATAGCATGCATTTTTTTTCTTTATTTATGGCATTCCTACATCAGATTGTCTCACTCAATTCTTTTGACTTTTGTGAAGGTGTATGGGCAAGTCTTCGCTCCAGCACTCGCTTGATCAGCTCTCCAGCATCTTTCATTGATGTTGGCACCCGGCTGGCAGGCAAGGATCACTCGACCTCCTTTGGTAATAACACCTACCTACAAAACCAGCTCTTGAAACGCCAGACAGCCCTTTATATATTTGGTGAAAAGTCACAGCTAAGGGTAAGATGTTTTTCTCCCACTTAGAAACCTTACAGATATACCAGACCTTTCAGATATACAGATACAAAGCTGTCACAAGCTAGTTTTCGCAGAAAATTTTTGTAATGTGATTCTTAACCTGAAGTTAATAATCTTAAAAAAAATGTTAGCACTCTTTGTATATGTATCTATATAGAGATATATGTGCATATTTACTAGCCATGAAAACAAATATTTATTCATAATCTTAAAAATCAGTATAAACATCAGGAATATTAAGAAGTACAAAAAAAGAAATGAAGTTTATTCAGGCTGCGTTTTCCACTATCTTGATTCAGTTTCCACAGGTATCTGTATCTGTGCCCATGGTAAAACAAATGATTTTGTTGTTGTAAGCTGGTCAATATGGAAAGCCACAGGGAGGTAGAAGGGTAGAGATAGAAAGACTATGGCACCTCATGTGGAGGTCAGGGAAGGCAGATTTTCTAACATTTTTTTCAAACTTTTCAAGGCTATATCTGTAGAGAGACACACATCCTAAGAATGTCAGAAAATCAAAATGTTACATACTAATCAACTTTATTCTTACCATGATTATGCTAAAAAGCTTCAAGATACTAAGGTCTCATAAATTTTAAAGATGGATCTTTAAAAGCAGCAATAATGCCTTGAGTTTGTTTTCCAAGTTACACATTAGAAACTAAACTGCATTACTACTGACTAGCTGACAAACATGTATGAAATGAAAGTATTTCTCAATTCAAAAATCCCCTCAACATTTAGCACTGGAAATCTGTAGACCTCTGGCTGAACTGTGCAGGAGGGACTGTAGGCAAGGTGCTCTCAGCAGGATCCTACACGCTTGGCTCTTAAGATGCCAGTAACTGAGTCATCTCTTCTGTGTGCCCTGGCACTGCAGCCCTGTCCTGATATCTGAGCTGCTGCAGTTACTGAATCACCAACTATTAGGGGACAGGGCACTAAAACACTGCATGCATGTCTTCTGATACGATAGACCATTTTTTATCCAGGAAATAGCTGGAGCTCTTTTCAAGAGCAATGCAAGTTTGTCTTGCCATGCTCTCCTCTGCTGTTCTTTCACCCATCAGTTCTCAGGTTAGCTACATGATTGTGTATATTTGTGGAAGAAAGACCAGCCAGGTGTGGTGGCTCACGCCTGTAATCCCAGTGCTCGGGAGGCTGAGACAGGAGGATCATTGTGAGTTCAAGACCAGCCTGGGCTACAAAGTGAGCTCAAGGCCAGCCTGAATGGCATAGTGAGACCCTGTCTCAAAAAGACAAGGGCCGGAGATTTAGCTCAGTGGCCCAAGCGCCTGCCTGGCAAGCGCAAGGTCATGAGTTCAATCCCCAGTGCCGCAAAAAAAAAAAAAAAAAAAAAGACCACTTGGGACCCTTCCTTAATTCACATGTGTCTGTAGAGTATGGCTCCCTGTCTGTCTGATATGTGCACATTCTAGCTAACATTGTGCTGTCCAGCTACAAGTCCACATATTTGTGTCCAAACAACAGAAGCATAAAGGAAAGCCAGGAAGTGTCAGTGACTTACCTGAAAGAATCTTGAATTTGGCCTCCTCTCCTTTTTAAACTCATAATCATTAATAGTAACAAAATCCTTATAACCAACAGTGTGTCTTAACATTATGCTTAATAACTCTTGGCTTGTAACGTAGCATACCTAACTCATGAATAGGTAGAAAATAGAAAGGAATTTATGTTTCCTGAAAACAAATTATCTTTTTGTCTAAGTTGCAAAAAATAAACAAAGGAACCCATATATACTGTTAGATTCTTTATATCAAGTGCTAAAATCATAACTCTGTTATATAATAATCTTCATAATTATTTAAGTCACTATTTACCATCCAATAGTGTTGGGTGCTCAGGTTTCTTTATTTTCTATATGTAAAATTGCAGTCACATTTCCAAGTATGTAAGGTTTAGGGAGGTTATTAAGGTATAATTCACTAGGGTTCTTTCCCTATATTTTAGATTATTTCTTTAGAGTAGCTTACAAATGTCATAAAGCCAAATGTCTTAAGACAAAGAAATTTTTTTCCCTGATACATGTTAGAAATGCTGTTTTTTAAAAAAAAAAGTAGGAGCTTTTTGTTTTGTTTTAAATTTTTAATAGGCCTTTAAACTCCAAGATAATCAGTGTAAAACATTAAATAGGCTATATATGGCAGCATTTTAAAAATTGTAGTAAAATACACAAAACAAAATTTACTATCCTAACCATGTTGTGTACAATTTAGTATTATTAAGTACATTCACATTGTTGTAAAACCAATCTCCAGAAAGCAGTTTTATCTTTGAAAAGAAGATGATCCAGCAGATTAATTTGAGTAGAATGTGAAGAAAGTGAAAAGAAACTGAGAAAATTAATTCATTCTTTGACATGAGAAATTAGAGGAATTTTAAATCTTCTTCAGAACTAGGCAACCAGATTATCAAAATTAAATACCACTGGGCCAGTATAACATTCTTTAATTACAAGTGCAACAGCTCTTACTTTACAAATATAAACTGCATGTGGATTAAAGATGTAAATGAAAAAGTTTTCAAGTAAACATAGATGGTACATGTTTCATAGTGAGTGAAAAAAAATCCCAAAGATAGAAATGAACAGTCTTGCATATTTTATTGTATGTAATTTTTCATTATTGACTTTTAAAAAGTAACCAAAACATTTAGTAGTTTTAGGGCAGTCAGATAGTAATTTTTATTTTTCTCAGTGTTTATCTCTACATTTTTCTGTTTACAATGAACACGTTTTACCTGCCTAATCAACCAATAAATGTATGTCTGCAAAATATAATCTGTATAGTGCTGGAACTCCAATAATACATTACCATTTAATTACAGTGTGTATCTTGTAAAGACTAAATTTATGAAGTGTGGCAGTATCAGCTGCACCAAGTTCCAGCCTACTGGTAGTCTCGTTAGGTTCTCAGAATGACAGCATTCGTCAGATTAGTAACATACCTCTAGAAAAGAGAGGCACACCACTAGACTTTACAGCCTGCTGACACATGAGCCATATAAGATTGGCTTTCTTGACTCGTG
>RJWT010002283.1:0-41757 GCA_004365215.1 Cuniculus paca | reverse complement strand
TAAAATTCTAAGCAAAGTAAGAAGAAAGGTTTATTCTCAAGACAATTAAAGTCATCTTCACAGAGAGGAGATTCAAATCCCTCTGTTTGAGTTAATCTCAAGCATCTATCCTCCCAAATTAACATCATCTCCCTGACTTTGACGTATTCAAAATCACATGGAAAGCAGAAGTGGGAAAAGGGTACATGGTTTCTGTCTAAGTCCCAAATCAAGAAGAACATGAATTGCTTTTCATAAGTTAAATTAATCTAAGCACTGTTTGCCTTTTGTGGTCCTGTGTGACACACCTTTCAGTCACTCCTGAAGTCTTCACCATCCTGGTGCTGTGCTGTGAAGAACTCAACTGGTTAAACCAGTTGGAGCAGTTATTCAGTTGGAAGATTAATGAGGTGGGCTGCCTAGGTCATAAAATCTCATCCCCAAGTGTTTTCTAAATTCTTTAATAAGATTCCTGCTTCTTAACCACACCTTACAAACCTATTCATTTTTTTTTTGAATTATGGAAAATACCTAAAATAGCACTGCCACTACTTACATAGTGCCATACTAAAAAAATGAAAGGAAATATCTGGGCAGGATATTTATACTGGACCTTCATTTAGGACAAAACAGCAATATTATATTGCTTCTTGATGGTACAGTTTTGCCTTGCCATCACTCTGGAAAAGCAATTGATGGCAATCCACAAATATTTGGAAATTCCCCAAAGTAACCTACCCCTCCCAAGTTCTGGAGGCTTTTTGGAAGTAACTCCAGGAGTGCACATTTTTCAAGGTAAAAATAGAAAGCAAAAGAAGTGAGGAAACTGAAGACTCCAAACTGGCACCTTCTGCAGCCATGTAGTTGAGCCCTTGCTAGCAATGCCTCCTCATTTGGTGAGGCCAGGTGCACAACACACTCATCTCCCTAGCCTAATGAAGTGAGTCTCTACCAGCATGTACCAGCATTCTCAGAGCAAGAGTGCTAGTTAGGCTTCCCTGAGCTCCAACATACGTACTTTAATGGTTAACACATTGTGTCAACTTGAGAAGTTTGGATGATTAATTAAGTAACTTGGTAGTCCATCTTAGGGTACACAGGACATGCCCTAGGGTGGCTATTTATGCTCCAGATGTTGTAATGGTGATTCATTGTGTCAATTTGAGAAGTTTAGAAGTTAACTAAGTGACTCAGCAGGGGTCCAGGGTCCTCACTTTGTAAATATTATGAGCCTGTGCAAGAGGAGGACCCAGGGATAGTGTGAGTGCTCCACCTACCCAAGGGCAGGTAGCCTGCATACAATATAAGGGAGGAAAAGAAACTTGCTCTCCTTCCTTTTGCTCATGTTGTTTTTGCTGTCTTTCACAGCCTTGAACTGTTGCTCCTCACCATACCATCCTGCCTTGGAGCCAGCTGATTATGGACTGAAACCGCCACAAACTGTGAGCTAAATAAATCTTTCCTTCCTTAACTTTGGGTATTGGGTATTTTGTCCCAGTAATGAGAAAAGTTCCTAAGACAGTACTCTAGCTCCTGTCTGTTCCACTGTTTCTCAAGGGCTCTCCTAGATCCTGAAGCACTTATCAGAATATCTTTGATGGGTGCCTTGCCTATGTCCATCTGCCCATAAGACTGTGAGCTGTTGATGGAGGAAGATGAATCTTCCTATTTGGGACATTCCACTATTAACAAATATTTAACACAAAAATGTTCACTTACATAAACACGAAAAGTCTTAGTGATCTATTGCATGCATTTGCAGATTTGTTCTGCCAAACACATAGTGGCATACAACATCCTTTGCACCTCAAGCGCACGTTATCTGACAGACACATAATGATGCATTACATTTTTCTCTACATTGTTTGACCATCCGAAATATTACTGAATTGTTAAATGCAAATATGGAAATAGAGAAAATACATATACATATCTCTGCCTGTCTGAACCTGTTTATTCACTGGGTACTTTGTGAGCACTTGTGGAGTACAGTACAGGCTTGATCCTAGGAAGGGATGAGGAGGAGTGAACGAAGTTGGATTTTTTGTACCCATGGGGCTTACTTTTTCCTGTCTTTGGGAAAAGATGATAAACTACTGAATACACAAAGGTACTAAGAAATCTTTGGTAAGTGCTTGTAGAGAAAATAACTATATGAAGTAATGTAATGACTGGAAGGAGGATGGGTGATAAGAAAACTGTTTTGAGCTTTGATCAGCATGGATGAGACCAGAGAGGAGTGGAAGAAAAGTATCCAATGAGGCAGACTTGCCTGGGGAAAGATCACGGTGGGACAAATATGGTGCCACAGGGAGTAGAGATTTCACTGAAGTACCCATAAAACCCTTATTAGCAAAGAGATGACAAAAATTTTATTTTCAGGAATGATCATCCGGGCTGTTGGGTAGACAATAGAGTATGCTGTGCCAGGAAATGAAGTAGAGGGCTGTTAGAAAGGCTGAGCTACATTTACCCCAGTGGTTCTCACTCAGGAGTGATTTTTGATAGCTTCCCATATGGTAAACATATGGAAACATTTTTGGTGGTCACAACGACAGGAAGGGGGTGCTACTGGCATCTGGTGGGCACAGGCCATAGATAGTTTAACATCCTTTGCAACGCCCATCCATGTAAAGGCACCCAGATTGAGAAAACCTGACAGACTCTATACAGATCTCCACTTGGACCTCTGCGTGTCATGATGCAAGCAATAAGCGGGGAAGAGGGTTACATAAATTCTAAGATGGCATGCCCAGGGAAATCATGATGCATATGATGGAAATAAAAAGGCAAATGGGAGAAAACTGCAAAGCTACACTTATAGTCCCTCCAAACATGGAGTCATCCACTAATGTCACCTTTTGTCCCAAGAGCAACGACATTTTTCTCTAGAGACCAACTGAATTCCCTTCAATTTCGCATTTCTGCCTCAACAGGTTGACCCTTAGAGATGGAGAATTTACAGCTATTTATTATTTTCCTTTAATTAAGCGGCCTGTCAGTTAGATTACACCTAGAAATCCCTGAGGAATGTGTATCATGTCCTTAGATGTGTCTTCCTTTCTATAACTTGATAATTTTCCTTCAGAAATGTGGATCTGTTCACTGTAACAACACCTGGACCTTTTCTATTAAGATGTCTATGAACAGTGATGCTATTTCACAGTGGATGGTGTTGTCAGGTTGATGTAGGTTAAGCTGGGGATTTTCATGATGAGACTGATATATCAGGACCCCCCCCCCCAAGAAACTTACTATGTTCAGTCTCAGAGAAGATTTCCCACTCCAAGGCAGCCCCTGGGATGCTGTTATTATGCTCTGAAGGACACTTGACTTTCACCAAACATCTGCCTCGCTTAACGTACCTTGACTAAACATTCAGGTGCACCTCACCTGAACTGAATGTGTCACCAAGGAAAGCAAGGAGTAAGCTGCCATGTTGAAAACCCCAGAACCTTCACCAGTCGGTTAAAGTAGAACTTAGATCTTCAAAAGAAAAGCATCCTAAATATGAGCTTTTAGAGTGTTTCTTTAAACTCTATATTTTTCTGAATGTTCGCATACAGTGAGAATCAATAACAATCAATGGAAAAACAAAGATTAGATGTGTGAAAACACAAATGTTCAGATACTAAAATAACATACATTCTAATAGGGGGAATACACACATGACAAATAGATCTAAGGATGAAAATACATGTCAGGTGTGGTGGCACGTGCCTATAATCCCAGCACTTAGGAGGCTGAGGCAGGAGGATCACTGCAAGTTCAAGGGCAGCTTGGGATACAAAATGAGTTCAAGGCCAGCCTGAACTGCATAGTGAAAACCTGTCTCAAAAAGTCAAAAAAATAAAAACAAAAGAATGAAAATATAAGCTGTCACCAGTTAGTACCACAGAATGGGTACTTTCATATACTAATGGGACTGGCTTATGAATTACTGTAACTTTTCATGATAACTAACCTCCTAACTCACCCTCTATCCTGTGATTAATCAAAGAAATACACAAAGACGAATAAGATTATCTGTTGTAAAACTAGCAATAATGGTGGAAAAATGTAATAACAATAGGAAATCATTGGTAAAATGAAAGCTATTCTAAAATATGAAATATTAGGGTCATTAAAAATCAAGTTTCCTGAAAAACATCTAAGATAGCATCTTATTGATGTATCTGCAGAAATGGAATACTCCCAGAACATTATAATAAGCCCTCAAGAAATATTCGTCAAGTGAAAAATGTATTATCGAGTCGAAGAGGTTAAAGATCATTTTTCAGCCACTGTGATCCAAATTCTCTTTTAAATACAGAGAGAGAGAATATATTGAGTATTTATGGAAACAATCAGTTACTTTAGTCCAACAAACATTTGTCAATGCCCTGTTAGGTGAGTGCTGTATCCAGAGAAACTGAATGAACAGTGCTCCTCCTATCCTACAGTCATTACAGCTGCTATAAAGTCATATCCCATTACATATTATACATGGAGTACAAAGTTAATACAATGAAGATAAAACTACAGTACCTGGAGAAAGTACTGTAATAAAAGTAAGTGGGCTTAGGCCCCATGACAGCAAAGATCAGGAGTACCTTCCCAACTTGGGGGGCTCCAGAGAGAGTAGCCAAAGCCCAAAGAGGAAAACAAAGAGAGCACAGGGATGCAGAAGCCAAGCAAAGGAAATCAGGGCAGGAGACCCAGTTCTCACACCACCAGAGATGAAATAAGACAGCATCTGAGGTTTGCAGTAAACAGCACGAGTAACTTTGCACTCTAGTGTGTATTCCAGTCACATCTTCATTCCTACCCAAGGAGAAATGATAAATGATGCCTCCTCCAGCCTCAAGGCCAATTACGATCCCTGCAGTCTGATTCTCATTTGTGAGTAAACTCCTCCCCCTCAGTTACACCTCCACAGCCTCCATCATTCCAGTCTACACTCTTCCCACATCCTGAATCATCCAGCTCGCCTCCCACCCAAAGAAATGCATCTCAGGATTTTAAGACAGGGATTTGATGACTTAAAATGCAGAGTGTCAAAGCGGAGAGGATTTAAGTAGGTGGTAGGATGGTAATTTTCAAGCAAGAGAGGTGGTAGTCCTTCCCTCCTTGTTGTCAATTCAGGCATCAAAATGAGTGGCCCGAATACCAGATATTTTGCATTAATAAACTCAGGGAGTAGCCCAGAGCAGAACCTCATCTCCACAGGGTTGATACAGATGTGCACTTTACTCAATAGTTACACACGTGTAAAAATTACCAATGTGAGACTCTGCAACCAATAGGAGCATAGTAGTTTTCTGGTGTAGTATATAGAGAAGCAATGAAAGTGAGAAATTTATTTTTTAAACACAGAGATCAGAAATCATTCCACAAAACATAATGCAGCATAGCCGACATGTGGACCAAGAATTGTACCTTCCTGAGATCATATTTTTTATAAAAAACAAAGGTCCCAGTTAGAAATTCTAGAAAACACTAAGTCAGATATCGCCTTTCCACTGTCTGTGCAAGGTGAATTAAAATCTCTGAGAAGATGAGCTATGTAACACTTCTCAACTATTTAGCCACTGAATCTTTTCATGGGATATTTTTTTCAGGTCTAGGACTTTCTTCAGCAGGCAAGGCTTTGAAACTCATTGAGCTAGATTAAAAGAGACTTCTACTCTTGTTGAGATGAGATTCCAGAACAGCTGTTCGCCATTAAAATCACCTGAGAAACTTTAAAATCATGCACCTCTAACCCATTAAGTCGGGATCCCTTGGGGCTATGACATGCGCATAGGTGATTTTTCTTTTCTTTCTTTCTTTTTTTTTTAATTAAATCCTCTAGGGGATTGCAATGAGCAGGCAAATGGAGAACCACTGCCAATAGATCTGCCACCAATACAGGAAACTCTTAAGTGTCCTTGGTACCCTGTCATAGGGGCTCTTCATTCATGAGGAGCTCGGCATCCCACGAGACAGAGAAACAACCCTCTGCTATGTTCAACACAAGATGAAGCACTTTGAGTCTACGATTCCACTTATCTCAGTAATAGCTCACTTTGCTACCACTTTGGGGTGCATGCTGCAGTCTCATCTTCCATCAAGCGATGAATAGCTGATATTTTTCCCCCTAGTTGTTTCAACATAGTTTTGAAGCTAAAATTCGAACATAGAGGGAAAAACAAACTTCAAGTTTATTAATAAAGTTCTAGCAGCAAATATTGGAAAGCAAATATCTAGATAGAGAGGATGGAATATTAACTGTGACATGTAATATTTAAGGGCAGAAGTTTTTATTAATATTTATATAACTAATATGTACAACCTAGAATTCTAAATGGCAGAAACGTTTTCGCCTTATGCAGACATAAGCCCGGTGGATCTAACCAGCCTTCCAGCCACAGAAGAAGACCGTGTTATCCTGTGGGTAACAGAGGCCCTTTTGCCAAACTTTATGTTGAACTCTAATTAATTTTGCTCTTTGGTTGACCAAATACTGCTTTGCTTCTTCTCAATGAATTATTTGAAGCCCCTATTCTGTAGTAAAGCACAATTTCAATTAAACAGTCAAAGTAAAAACACTTCACCCTTCAGGATTCTAGTCACACAGCCAATCTGTTAAAATCTTAGAGCCAAAAAAAAATCAACAACTTTCACTGAATCCACCAAAATCAAACAAATGATGCCCCCTAAAAGCAATGGTCCTAACTTGGGGTGATTTGATAAATGTCATAGGTTATTCTATTAAAATGAATAATAATTTAATGGATTAAATTAAATCCATTTGTTTAATTTACCCATGCATTTTATGTAAAATTCTCATCAAAACAAACAAAAATAGTGTTTTGTCATTAAAATGGAAACTGCTTATAACAAGATAATTGCATTATTTATTTGAATTATGAAAGAGTCCAATTTCAGCCTGACTTTCTCAAACCAGTTATCTGATCTTATTCACTAATCTTTGTTTCCTTGTTGATCCGATTTCCCTTATTTGCATTGCTAATGACTATTTTGATTAAGGAATTAGAGACAGAAATGATAATACTGTATCATTAAGTATGCAGATCTGCAGCTTTTTGCCTTTAACTGCAATATATTCAAAGAGCTAGATCTTGGAAGTAGATAATTTGTGAAGTTATATATTACATTAGTAATGTGTTGGGATTGTTAATGAGCTAAAAAATTTCACGGTTATCCCATACCCAAAGGAGGGTGGTATACAAACACATAGAATGAGTCTAAAAAGACTTTTTAAAAATCCAACTTCTTGAATTAAATCTGAGCTTCAATAGCTCGATAAAACATCACTGAAAGATGAGTATTGTAAATCATTTCAATATAGTAATTCACTGAATTTTACCTAAGAAAAATAAGTATTACTTATGACAAATTTGTATCTAATTTAAACGACTCTCCTTGTAAAACTGCTAGTTTCAATGACAGTGAAATAATGTGTATTGTTTCTAACACAGTCAGTCAAGTGTTCTGAAAATGAATTATAAGGAGGGTTCAGGAAATGAGCAGCATTTACACTAAAGAAGGGGAAGTCGGAAGAGGCTGAGGGGACAGCGGGGCTCTGCGGCTGTGTTTAATTTTATGGCTGGATGCCGTCTTGTAGAAGAGGTATTTTTTATTTCTCTGATGTTTTTGATGGTTAGGGACCACATAGAAACAGACGTTAGAAAAACATGAAAGTATTTTGAAGTGGTCAAAATTATCTCAACATGGAAGAATCTCCAAAACGGAGTGATCCTTTTATTAATAGAATTAACTAACTCTGAGTTTAAAAACCATAAGCAGGAATATTGAAGACAGCTGGCATCAGAAGTCAGAGTCAGCCAGGTTACCTTTAAAGCCCTCCCCACCCTAGAATTTTCTCAAAAAAATTACATTTACTTGGGGCTCATCAAAAAGGAGGTTTTAACAAATCACTTGAAATATCAGAAATCAGAATCACTCTAAAATGAAACTTTTAACAACACAAAGTGTAGTCACTGGGAAACAGTTATCAAGAAAAATATTCTCTATAAGAAATATGCATATGTACCTTGAGACCATCATTTCAGTGAAACAAATCACCTATTTTATTTTATTTAAGTGAAATAAATCAGACACACGAACTTGAATATTACATGGTTCTCCCATATGAGAAACTCAAAATATAAATAAAGAGCAAAACAAAAGACAGATAATAGGAAACAGGGAGATAGATCTTTTGCAAATGGGAAAGGGACCAAGAGACGGGGAGTAAAAAGAATTAAGATATGTTATGTGCATATACCAACTCTGATCATTATGCACTGCAAACATGGACAAATAAAAAATAAATATTGAAAAAGTAAAAATATGTATAAATATGGCCATTTTCTACATACCGTCATTTTCTGATAGTTCACATTAAAATAGAATATCATATATTACATATATGCTTATCATTATCTCAATTTCATAGTTATAAATTACTTTTTTATATTAATATATTTTTCTTTTAAAAACTGAAGAGATAATGGCAAAAAAAGTTAGTGAACTATTAGGAGTAAATATATTTTGATGTGTTTATACATTCACAAAGTAAAGCTAAAAACTGAGACACAGACAATTTTTCATCAAACCTTCCTTTGACATCAATTATTTGATATTTTTTAATGTGAAAATATAATTTTAGTTACCTAAATTTGTCCTTTAATTTCTCATTGCAGCAGCAGCCTATTTGTTCTACCACCTGAAAACCCACATAAATTAGTAAAATACAGCACTTTGAAAAAAATTTTATTGAAACTCAGAGCAAGGAATATTTTAAATTTTATATTTTAGTTTAAATAACTGTTGATAATTATTTAAGGTTATCATTTCAATAGCTATGTCAATTATGGGGGCAGAAAAACCACCTAGAATTAATTCTGGCAAGATTAAGCATTTTGTCAAGCTATACAATATTATGGATAAAATCAAGGCAACAATCATGTGATACAAAGTCAGGGAAAAATTATTTATCTTGCTGTTGCCTATTAGTATTGTGAAATAGAACTTACTCTGAAAGCCCCACCACAAGGATTACGATGTACCTACCATCTGCTATACTTGCTGCCTACTTATAATCTATGTGTATAATTTTTAAATCACAGTTGCTGTCATTTAAAAACTCTCTATGACTGAAAGTCAGAGACGCCACAGAGGGCATTAGAAAGGGATTCAGACTCCACATGATCAAGGTCATTTGAAACTTCTAGAAATCACTGTGTGAGGTGATTCGACTTTTAAAGGACTTCCTCATTTCTATCAGCCTCGCCCAGTGTGTAACTAAATTAATGGTATGAGAAGGTGCTACTAGGCATATAGAGTAAGAAGTATATCACTAAGAAAAAGCTGGTTCTTTTCTTTCCAGGAAAGCACCATATATACAGGCAGCAAAAAAGCTAGAAGTAGCAATCCCTGGGGAAAAGGTGGTAGCAGTCAATGCCTCTGCAATTGCTTGCATGACTTCCTGAGCCCCCATTATTCTCTGAGCTCTGCCTGGGGTAACCTGGTTTCCTTGTGAAAACCCACCTGTACTCTCCAGGTTCTGTGATTAACCGTTTCTTCACCATGGAGCATTTAAACAGTCCCACACTTAGCCTGCCTCTGGTCTTTGTCCCAGTTCTGATGTGTGCTGTTTTGATCAAGACCCTATCTTTGCTCTCTGACCTAACAAATGACCGCTGCATGGCTCCCCTCTGCATCTGTTCATCTTCTTAGAAACATGACCAGGGAGCCAATTTCTCTGAGGTTGAGACTCAGCTCTGTCCTTGTGTTTAGCATAGGTTGCGGCTCTCAGACACGTGAAAAATAATGCATACACACAAACACTGAAACAGTTTTAAACTTGCATAGTCTTTCAATGTTTAAAAAAACTGATGCTTTTAACATGCAAAAACTTCAACACGCTATGACTGTGTTCGTTATTAGGGAATTAATTTCTAAAATCAATTCAAAATGCATTAAAGAAATGTAGCAGTTATGGGACTCTGATATGAAAAGATAGAACCAATAAATCCAGTTTGATCCCTGCACCTGTGTGCATCATAATCAGGAGACACGCAGGAGAATGTTTGTTTGTTCCTGCTCCCCACCACCCCACCCTGCTGTCTGCCGAGGTGGCTTATATAAATAACTCACTCTGCTTCCAAGCTCTTGGCTTCCTGTTGTGTTTGCCAATGGAAACCAATAGCAGGAGGTTGGAGGGAAGGTGAGAGGGAATCAGAAATATATTCCCCCAGCTCCAACCATACTAGCTCACCATGGCCCTGAAGCCTCTCTCAGCCTACAATTGCAGCTCGTGTAAGATTATCTTCTCCACATACTCTCTGTCCCCAGATGTTTACAACTCCTTTTGCATCACTTCGGGTATAGGGATGATAACAGTTCCCTATCATTCCTAGCACCAGGGTACTGTAGCAACCTTGAGGTTTCTGTTCATGTGGCCAACATCCAGGTAATAATAATCCCTTTATTAAAGTCTCTAAGGATTATCCATTTTGACAGTGACTTCCACTTCCTCCTGCAACCCTTACTGGTAGAGGAGACAAAACTAGAATTCTAAACCTAAGTCTCTAAGTAAATGCAAAGTCAATGAGCCCTTGTGGCCCTGTTCTGATAGCCCCGGAATTTCCATGCTTTACATCCTAACTCTAGAGCCTTGGATCTGGCCCAGATTTTTCCTAGTTAATTCCACTAGGAATTGCTAGAATTCTCACTTCAACTTCTGCAAGTTCTGTGTTCTCAGTGCCTTCCTTAGCAAGCTACGTGCAGACACCGGACCTCTATAAACAGCTGCCATCCATCAACAACTGCGAAGCTGTCTGCCAATATCTGACCGCGTGATCTTCATATACTCGCCTGGCAGGACCTTTTCCACCTTGGGCAGCTCTTCGTGATGCATGGACCTGCTCCAGCTCAGTGAAGAGATCTTCTCTTTGTCCTACTGAATCAAACACTCTGAACCTCAATCATATCACAGTAAATTATATTTGAGGACTTGGCATAGAAATAGCTCATGTATCTCCTTTCACAATTACTCCAACATCGCTTTATCGTTCATAACATTTATAGTGGGATATGCACGTAGCCACCATTTTCTTCAGAGGTTGGTTTGCCATGCATTGCCTTACTTGCCTCCTCCAGCATGGGGTAGTAGTGTGTACCCCTATTCTGAGATGTGTTCAGCTGTCCTTCTTCTAAACGTCTACTTTGCTAATTATGCATTTAGGATGAAGTCATACACCAAAGATGAGCTGGCTCTAGGGTCTTGAGCTACCATTACCACCAAGAAGAATCCTTATACTTATTTGTGAGGCTGGCAGATATTTGGCAGGAACAGGAATTTTGAATGCATCACATGGTTGGACCATCCTGATTTGTTTCCCAAGAGGGACAGCAGGAATGATGCTCAGAATTGCTTTGTTGGTGCACACGGCACACTACATGCTATGTTCTTCTCCTAAGGCTCTTACAATTTCAGAAGCAAGATTTGCAATTAGCTGGAGTGGCACAGAACTTTAAGTTGTTTCAGGAAAAGCGCAGGAACACAGGTCTTCAGAAGAGATGAGATGAAAGCAAACTGTGTAGGATGTTAGATATCAAGTTGTCTCTGTTACTTTTCTCTTGTTACTGAGACAAAATACCCGATGCCTAAAGTTAAGGAAGGAAAAGTTTATTTAGCTCACAGTTTGTGTAAGCTTAAGTCCATAATCAGCTGTCTCAAAGGCCAAGCAGCACATGGCAGAGGAACAACAGTTCACAGCGGTGGAAAACAGCACAAGCAACAAGAGCCAAAGGGGATGAGCACAAAGATAAGACTCTTTCTGTCCCTCATATTGTATGTAGGCCACATCCAGCATTGGACCATGAGTCATTCACAAACTAAAAGCCTGCCTCTCTGACTGCATGAGGCTTTGGGGGGACATCCAGACTCAACCTAAAACATTCTGCTCCTGGTCCCCCAAAGACTCATGCACATCCTTTATGCAAAAGACATTAGTCCATCTCCAAGGGTTGCCAAAGTCCTAACAGTTTCAGCATTACTGAAAGGCCCAAGTCTAAAGTCTCCTCCGAGATTTAAGGCAAACTCTTAGCTGTGAGCCACTGTTCAATGAAAAGACAGTTAAACACTTTCAACATTCGATAGCGCAAGATAAGACCTGTAATGCTATTCTCTTTTATCTGGTTTTATACTACTTTGTTTTGTTTGAGTTTATTGTCTGTAAATGTATGAACAACCATTTTGAAGAAAGCAAGAGACACTAGGGTAACCATTGTTAATCTCCTGTTGTTATGTTTTGAAAACCTGTATAGCTTGCAGTGTTCTCTTTTGAAATGCTATATTACGTTTGACTCTATACTGTTTTCTTTTGCTTTTTTCATTCTGTTCTGTTTTGTTTTGTCCTATTTTCTTTAAAATAAAAAAAAAATTTCCATTCCAAAAGATACAAATGGGGATACAAAGGATTGGGACCAAACCAAGCCCAAAATCCAGGAGGGCAAACATTAAGTCCTGTGGTTCCATGTGGAACATCCGAATCAGTCTGTGGCAAATTGTGAGCCCCAAAAGACTTGTGTGGTCCTGCTGTAATTCACCTATGGAGGCCTGCCAAAGAGTCCAAACAGCATCTTTATTTGTCACTGACACTTCAGATATCATTGGATCTGTTGGATCATATGGCCCCAGTGGAAGAACAGTCTGCACAGCAGCCTTGACCTGTCACAGAGCCTTTTCCTGTTCTGAGCCCCATTCAAAATTAGCAGCTTTCTGAGTCATTCAGTAAATGGGCTTGAGTAAGACACCTAAGTGAGGAATGTGTTGTCTCCAAAATCCAGATAGGCGCACTAAGCATTGTGCCTCCTTTTTAGTCATAGGGGAAGCCAGATGCAACAATTTACCTATTATCTTAAAGGGAATATCTCTACATGCACCCACACCACTGGACTCCTAGAAATTTCACTGAGGTAGAAGGATCTTGAATTTTTGTTGGATTTATTTCCTATCCTCTGGCATTCAAACGCCTTACCAACACATCCAGAGTGGTTGCTACCTCCTGCTTACTAAGCCCAATCAGCATAACACCATCAATGTAATGCACCAGTGTGATATCATGTGACAGAGAAAAACCATGAAGGTCCCTACAAACCAAGCCATGACATAGGGCTAACAAGTTAGTATACTCCTCAGGTAAGACAGTGAAAGTATATTGCTGGCCTTGCCAGCTGAAAGAAAATTGTTTCTGATGGTCCTTATGGATAGGTATGGAGAAAAAGGCGTTTGCCAAATCAATAGCTGCATACCAAGTACCAGGAGATGCGTTAATCAGCTCAAGCAAGGAATCTGGTACCGCAGCTACAGTTGGAATCACCACCTGATTCATTTTATGGTAATCTACTGTCATTCTCCAAGACTGTCTTCTACACAGGCCAAATGGGGGAATTAAATGGAGATGCAGTGGTCTCAGCAACAAGAGAAAAGTAGCCAAGATACAAGTTGGCAATGTAACTGAGCCCCCAAAACAGACCAATCAGGATCTTACTTCCCTACCAATTTGGGTCTACACGGCTGTGTCTAGTTTTATGGATTAACTATGGATTCATGAACTCCAAATTTAAATCTTCAGCCCAGACCTCTTCCCTGACTCATAGACTCACTAACCAACTGTGTCCTCTGTAATGCCACACGCATGTCCACCAGGCACATCACACTCAGAACATACAAAACTTATGTGATGTTTCCACCTCTTCATTCTGTTTCTCCTGAAATCTTTCCTGTCTCACTAGATACCACTTTCATTCACATAGGTATAGGGGAATCAACAAATCTTAATTCCGCTTTCATACATTCAACCCATTAGCAAACTCTACCAACTCTTCCTGTTAAATATCCAGTTTGGCTACCACTCACCAACCGTACCTCCTCAACCCTGGTCCAAGAAGCAGCATCTCATGCCTGGAGAGACACAGCCTCCTACTTGTAGCTTCTCCACTTCTGCACTTACCCCCTCCATTTATTCCACATGGACCAGACAGAAGGCTCTCTTGGAAATGTAAGTCAGATTGTACCACTCCTCTGTTTGAACTACAGTGACTTCCCCGCACCCATTGCATAAAATCTGAATTCTCTACCAAGGCTTCCACGAGGCTCAGGGGTTTCCCACTAACGTTCTTCTCATTTGCATCTGCCTAGTCTCCTATCATTCTTCCTCTTGCATTGTATTCCAGCTCTGAGGGTATCCCAGGTAGTTTCTCAAACACATTCCTCCTTCATAGGCTTTGCCATGATTGCAGGAAATACTCTTCCCCTGAAAGACACCTGTCGTGTTCCGTCATTTCTTTGAAGTATCTGCTGAAGCACAACCTCACAGAGCCCCTTTCACACTCCATTTCTGTACAACAGTATGTCCAGCCTTACCCACTTGTTATTCCTGATAGAATGTATTTATGTGACCACTGCCTTTCTTCTCTCAGAAGATGTAAGTGCCGTGAGGGTAAGGACTTTGTATCCTCAGCATCTTGAGCAGTGCCTGATACAGAGTGATGTGCCCTATTTGTTGACCCATTAAATGAATGATGTGCCCTTTTGTTCCCTGTCTCCCTCCAAATGGAAGCTTGAGTGTTTGTACATCCTAACACATCAATTGGAACACATCAGACCTTGATCCAGGCACTCACGGTGTCCCAAAAATGTGAAATCTGGAGTTAATCATCCTGTTCAAATTGGCATTGCCCTATGGACATCTTATCAGCCCTTATACCAAGACTGCTGGAAAATCCAGAATGAGTGATTACAATGCTCTCCTAAGGAGCCATTTGCTGTTCATAAAACTCTAAAAAAAATAGCATCTATCGAACAAAGAAGCTGATTCAGTGTAGAGATACATTACCCTGAACAGCTTAAGATGGCTTGCAGGAATAGGCTGTGCCATGTAATAGCGTAATAACCTGTCCATTTCTCATTAAAAGGAGACTGAGTGCAACCAGTGCTGTGCATTTATTTTGAGAACTCTTTCATGAATTTGTTCTCTTAGACTTTCACTGTAGAGTTGTAGGAGAAATACAAAATTCTTGAAGAGAATTTCTAGTATCTGGGCGAATAATTAAAATAGCCCATGCTTTCTTGAGATGGAATTAGAAAATGAGATCAAGAAAAACAGAGGGAAGAAACTGCTGCAGAGAATACATGCAGTGAATTTTAGACAAATGTTTATGCTTACATAATTAATGGACCAAAAGATTAGACAGAGAAAATGTCTTGTCCCATTTGTTACAGGTTGTTCAGTGTTTGACTCTGGGGAGTCCTTAAGGTTTGGTCGCTATTGTTTTTTTAAACCTCAGTCTTTATCGGTTGAAATCATAGACTTTGATGCCATACACAGTGAGTAAACCTGGGCTTTATATTACTAGATATGGGCTTGACTTGTCACTTAATCTGTCTGATCTTCTATTCTCTAATAAAATTCTTCATAATGGAAGGATTAGACAAAATAAGGAGAGAGAGACAGAGAGAGACTGAGAGAGAGAGAGAGACAGAGACAGACACAGAGAGATACAGAGAGATGGAGAGGGAGAGTGGGGAGAGGGAGGAGAGACAGGGAGAGAGGAAGAGGTGTTTGTGAACTGTATAGTACATAAATAATAAAAACAAATATGCTAACAATGGATAAAGAAATGGGTATTACAGAAAGAGAATGAGAAATAAGAAGAGGCATCCAACGAATGTGATTACTGTCCCAAACTTTCAGGTTTCCTCAGTTGTTGGTGGCCTGTGGCTTGAAAAGTTGTTAGCAAGGTGAAAGACCTGGGATCTTTGTTTCTCACATGATTTGGAGAGGGAATAACTTTCCTCTGCTTGCCAACCGATTTCCTACCTTACATCAAGGTAAATGTAGCATCCCTTACAAGCTTGAATAATGCCACTCTTTTCCAGGTATGCTTATACTATACTGTCCCCCAGCTCTTCACATTTTTACTTACTATTCTCTCTTTTTGTTCTCACCCTAACAAACTCAGGTTTATCCTTCAGTGTCACCTCCCTGTAGATATCCTGCTGACCTCCTGATTTAATCATGAGAAAGTGATTTCTGACCTCTTTATTTCATCCACCCACCTTATTAGATCTGCATAGTGCCTTTTATTACCTATATTGTAACTATTCATTCTTCTGTAGCACAGGAGAGGACCAGATAGACCTGATCTCCAGTTTACTAAATACGTGACCTTGCAGATGTTATGTAACATCTTCAACCTTGAATCTCAGTATCCTTGTCTGTAAAATGAAAGTAATATTAAGAGGATTAGTATCTGAGTTTAAGGATATCATGGAAATTAATGTTTAGTTATGCCTAGCACATAAATCTATAGACACAGTGTCCAGCTCAGGACTGTCATTCATTCAAGAAATATTTGCAAAGCATTTGTTATGTGTCAGATATTGTGTTAGAAACTTGTGATTCAACAAGAGAGGTAAATTCAGTTCCAGTACTCAGGAAAGTCAGAGACTAGCTTTGGAGTAGGCAAGGAGTGTTGGGAAGTGGAGAGGTGCAGTAGAGTAGACAAGGAAAGCTGAAACCATGACATAGTGTGCTAAGAGATGTGACAGGTGGGATGACACAAGTAAATCCTGTCATATATTGGAGAGAAAGAGAGACTTTCCAGAGGTGTGGGGACTCAAGCTGAGCCCTGAATGGTGAGTGGGAATTAGATACACAATGGTGCTGGTAGAGAAGGTAGAGGTGGCAAAGTTAGTGGGTGCATGGTGCTGGGGGAGACAGAGGATGAGGGCATTCTTGGCAGGTGTTATGGTTTGAGTCTGGATGTGTCCTCGAAGCCTCCTACAGTCATGGAGGTGAGTTTCTAGAGTCTGTGAATGACTCATGGACCAATTCTGAGATTATGGATGTGAGTGCTACACCCAAGGGGCATGGCCTGCATACAATATAAGGGATAGAAAGAGTCTTCTGGCATTGCTCTGTTTTCCACTGTTATGAACTGTTGCCCTCTGTCATGGTCACTCTGCCTTGGAGCCAGCTGATTATGGACTAAAACCTCCACAAATTGAGCTAAATAAACCTTTCCTCCCTTCATTTTGGGTGTTGGGTATTTTCTTTCAGCAACAATAGAAAAGTAACTAAGACAGAACTTGGTATCAGGAGTAGGGCCATTGCTGTGACTGTACCTGACCATGTGGTTCAAGGGCCTTTGGGAATGGCTTGTGGGAAGAGTTAGGGAAGGTTTGGAGATGTTGCCTGAAAGAGTACTCCTGGAATGTCTGAGGCTGCTTTGTATAGGAGACTCTGATTAGAGGTCAGAAGACCAGAAGGCCAATAGAAATACTGCTGGTAAAGACCAGGCTCAGGAGGTTTTTTCTGGAAAGAAGGACTGCATTGGTGGTTCGACTCCAGATGACGTGTGTTATGGCTTGGCAGAAAGTTGGTCTGCATTTTGCTCACATCCAGAGACTTTGCCTGAGACTGAGATGAAGGGCAGTGGACTAACTGAGCTGGCAGAAGAAATTACAAGGCAGTCAAATGTTGAGGCAGTGTTGTGGCTATTGTTGGGGGCTTTAAGCCAGATTTATGTTGCTAATCAAGAGCAAAGAGACCAACAAGATGATTTAAAACATTGTAAGTTTGGCCAAAAAGGAAGCTCCAGTAAAACTGTGGACTATAAAGATCGAGCTGAGATCCTGATCGCTGAAAAGAACAAAAGAATAGAAAAGATAGCCTGGAGGCATCACAGGAAGTGGTATGTCCCCATCTTTTGCAGCATCAAAACAGCAGAAGCAAAAGACTTTGCTTTGTGGGGAAAGCTGCAGAGCACCATGTTTCAGAAGGGCAGTGGAGGCCAAGTGGTGTGTTCACATCCAAGATCAGACAGCTGTGCAGTGTGAGGGTAGAGTTCCCGGGTTCAAATCTGAGCCCTGCTACTTACCAGCTCTGGTACCTATGATACTTACCACCAGTTTCCTCTCTTGTGAAACAGAGATAAAAAACAAACAAACAAACATGGCTTTAGTTGATAGTATGGAAGCTAACACAGAGCAATCATCCATTCGGTTATTCCTCCCTAAATTTTTCCTGTGTGCATTTTGTGTCCTGCAACCAGACTGCAAGTTCCTGAGGGTCAACGGAACAGTTTAAGCCTTTTCTCCTTCCTGATAAGACAAATCAGCACTAGTCCAGAGATACTCAATAAGACATTTAATTCTGTCAGTCTCCTGTTTTCTTATTGGTAAAATGAGGATAATCAGAGTAAAGACCTCCCTGGTTTGCCATGACTATTCAATAGGCTAACCTACATAAACCTCGTAGATGGGGGCTGGTATTTAAGAGAGCACTGTTACTACTATGTTATTTGTATTTGTAGCATTGAAATAGAAAATCAAGACTGAAGGTGGGGGATGCAAGATGTTTAAAGATGAAAACAATCTGAACATCTAATAGCATAGAAATGTGTAATTTTCATTATTTGTGTAAATCATTTCCACATATGCATACATATCTACCACCTCATCATATTAAAAATAATAGCATCTGACATAACAGGCCATACATGGCATTCTCTGTCCTTCACACCCGATTTTGTTTTTTCAGTCCTGAGTCAAACAAAATCTTGGCTTAATGGAATATCAGTAAGAGACTGGAGTGTTTTCCAGAAACAAGAAGCTAAACAACAGATTCTGCATCTTAATATTCTGATACCAACAAATGCCTAAAATTACAGCTTTGAAAAGTTAGATATTAATGATGGATCCAATCCTAAGAGACTCAATGCAATTTGAACCATCAAAGTCAGCTCTAAAGCTGGATCAAATCCACTTACCCATTCCTGATTTAGAGCTTACCAATTTTATTCTTCTAAGGACCTGTAATCCAAATATCTCATTTGGGGCTCACAGGGGAAGATGCAATAAAGTGTACAGAATGCTAGGAATTCAAATGGGGAAATTCCTGGCTTCTTAATTAAAGTTGCAGGGATAATGCTTTCTGCATGAATCAGATTCATAAAAGTATAATAACAACTGAAGATTTATAGCTGGACAACAGATATGTGTCATGCTCTGAGATACAGCTCAGAGCAGAGTTTGTTAAAGCTGAGTTATGGCAAATGCCTTCAACTGAAAAATGTATGCATAAAATATTAGCTATGATACACACTTAGAATACTCTGCAGTATAATAAAGACAGTTTCTTTTAAAGGTCATAAATTAAGATCACTTCCTTTCAAATGAATTACAATTATCACTTTCTTTTATAAAGTGGCTAAGCATGTAGCTCACGCCTGTCTCCTATACAGTGGATATGTCCTTAAACTTAACATTTACTTATGTGATTCTCTTGAGTCCCTGGACTACAGGCACAAAGCTACTATAAAAATGAGAAAGAAATACACCTCAGCCATTACAATCAGTAATTATTATGTTAGCTACCAAGCTGTCTCTGCATATTCTTTAATTCAGTGGGTAGGTTTTCAACAGCTCAGAACATCTGTCTTCTTTTCCTATTTCTTTAAGAAAATCTTTGTAGGAATTGCTTAGGCAGTAAATATTCCTTGAACACCTACTATGAAAGCATATTTCATCTTCCTCCAAGCTAGGAAATGAATGCAGACAAAATTACAAAACACTTGAAGGTACACTGTCACTAAGAAATTTGGGGATTTGAGTTCATAATTCATACATCCAGGAAAGAAAGTTTGTTGGGTGAAGTAAGTGACCCCCAGGGGCCTACAAGGAGACTCTTGCTTAGCTGGGAAACTATGGGATGAGTTTTTACAGCACCAGTTGTGAGATTGGTAGTAATATTTAGCCTTGGCAAATTACTTCACCAACTCCCAAGATCATCAGTGTAGAATGGATTCTTCACTTCCACTCCCAACCTGAAGCTTGACTTTGGTGACTTCCAGTGGGCTGACTTGAGTGTTTGCAAAGTTTATCCAAAACTCATCAGCTGTTGCCTTTACCTCCAAGGTAAAGATTCATTTGCGCTTCTTTTAAAAGTACATACATGTGCACAAGCACACACATACATACACACACAGAACTTAATGTTGCTTATTAAAATACACTAACTGAATAGATCCTAAAATATTTTCTTAAATTAAAAGTTGCCACTCTTTGAAGGCACATGAGTTTTCCATTTTATGTTTTTATCCAGCAACTGAGAAAAAAATTAGGAACTAGGACTTGTTGATCAGCACTTGCCCTTTCTCTGTATTTTCTTATTTATATATTTTTGTGTTTTTCTAAATATAACAATAAAATGCATGCTTGTGACAAATTTTGAAACTATAAAAAAGTAAAGAATAAAGTAAAAAAAATCATTCTTAACACTCAGAAATGATCACTATTTCTTTTTAGCACCTTTTCTGTATGTCTTCTAACAGCACTGAGATTATTGTGTACATAGACATACAGACAACTGCCTTTAAAATATGTTAGCTAAGAATTTCTTCATTCAAATATTCCTTAAAAATCTAACTTTTATTACTCTGTAATATAGGCTTACCATAATGAATTTAACCATTTTTATATTGTTTGCTACTTAAGTGTATTTCATTTTCCCTGTTTACTCTCAGATTCTTCTTTCCTTATCTAATTATTTCCTTAAATTTCCATGAGCTGAAATATTGCATCAAAAGCTATTTTGCAAGCCTATATAGTATGTGCTATGTGGCATATTGGTTTATTGTATCTTTATGAAATATAGGTACTATCATTATTTTTATTTTATAGACGAGAAAACAGGAAGTAAAATTCACTCCTCAAAGTCACACAGTGAGTATGAGAAGTTGAGATTTGAAGTCAAGTGTAGGCTCCTAACCATATTCCAAGTTGTCTTTTGGGAAAAGTTGCAAGATTTTTGATAAATATTGTTAAATTTTATAAAAATCATGTAATATGTATGTGAAAATACATACTGTATCTTTTATCACCTTACACTGACTGACACAAACTATTAGTTTTTAATGTCTGTCCCAAAATTATAGGTTTTAAAATTGTATTTTTTCAATTAGCCTCTTGAAACTGAATTATGCAGACATTTTTTGCTCTGTGAGAAAACAGTTCAAATTCAGTCAGTATTCATTCATTAATTGATGGTTGGATAGATGAATGGATGGGATAGTGTCTTGGTTACTTTGCTCTCATTGTTGAGACAAAATACCTGACACCCAAAGTGAGGGAAGGAGAGGTTTCTTACAGTTTTGGGGGTTTCAGTCCATACTCAGCTGGTTCCAAGGCAGGGTGGAGTGGCTGAGGGGTAGTGGTTCATGGCGGCTGCAAGCTGCAAGCACAAACCGTGCAAAAGAGCAAAAAACAGGCCTCCTTCCCAACCTTACATTGTATGTTGGCTCCACCCCTGGGCGGTGCAGCACTCACACCGCCAATCCCAGCACTAGACAATGAGTCAATCACAAACGCTAGATTCAGCCGCTTCCGTGACTACATGAGACTGGGGGGGGGGCACCTACAAACCATAACAGATGGATAGATTAAAAAAAAAAGGGGGGGGAATCATTGGAGTCAGATCGACAAGCAATGATTCAGCATGTTTGCATATAGATCAGCAGTCCTGAAAAAAGTTACTCAAGACAAAATAGACAACTGCTAATGCACACAGGAAAGCTTCCAAAAGCCATGCTTCTGCTCCTTGGAGCTCCTTTTCCACATGAGACACAAGATGCTTACATTCTGAAAGATCAACTAGAAAGCAATTGGAAAATGATGAGATGATATCCCAAAGGTTACAGCAGGTCTGAGAGGAGAGAAATCCCTGAATACTAGACCCTGACCCGACCCCCACAAATGCTGAGATTTGTCTAGTGTAACTTGTTAAATGAGGCAAGCCCCTTCTTCTGAGATGTGGTGAGCCCACACTTGATTGAAACCTAAATCAGGAAGAGCAGAAATGTTTGCAAATGCAGTATTTTAAACAAACTTTTTAGCAAGAAATGCAATATTTGTAAATGCATCTAATAATGTTATTCTTATTTCACTATCACCAAAGTATTTTGTGTCAAAACTACAGGAACTATATAAGTAGTCTGAACTGTCATATCTGATTATATACTGTGCGTTCGATATATTTTTGGTTGGAATGAGACACACTGGTGCTTATGTTAGTCAGTCAATTATGAAATGTGGCTTGTCTAGTTGCCTTTTTAAAATAAAGTGTTCTTTAAGACAAGAGATTACTTTTCATTTCTGAGGCTCTCAACAGCAGAGTTTCAAGTACAGAAATACTATTCATGATCGTGAAAGAAAGGCTATCACTTTTCCCTTCTTGAAAGCACATATTGCAGCCTTTTAAATACTATACTATTTTTTAATTATGTTTTGCTGCTGCTAAGAAAAAATGTAATTATAGAATGATTAAATTTTTTAAAGATTAAGACACAAACAAATCCATTTCTTCCACTAGGCACTAAAAGCGCAATGACAGATCTATAGAATTTTCAAAAAAAAAAGGAAAGGGAAAAAAAAGCCAGAAAAAAATGAATTTGCTTTACAATAGGAAAAAGAAAATTGCAAAAATAGATGCTAAAAATGTTATTATCATAGCTACAGAGACATTGCTTTGTTAACTATTCAAAGACAATTAAACCTTGAGCTAGTGATATATGTTAATATATTTATTCCATTTCCTTTATTGAGGGGCTTAACTGAATGCAACGTGTTAAGTCTGATACGATGTGAGCCTCCGAAAGAGAGTGTAAGACTTGCAAAGGCTTTAAACTGGCTGAGTTTCGGAAGGTGCTTCCGTCTCATCAAGCTGCTTTTAAGCACAGCTTTAGTGAACATGGCTTGATTTGCCCATTATATAATGTATATTATATGACATACCTGATATGCATGTGTCAGTCAGCTCTCCAGCTCAGTGACAAAATACCTGGGATAAGCCAATTTAAAAGGAGCAAGTTTATTTGGTCACTTGGCCATGCTGCCTCAGGCCTGTGGCCACATATTAATTCCATCATGGCTGCAGTGTGCAGCAGAGGAAACCTGTCCCCCTCACAGTGGCCAGGAAGCAGAGAGATGAGAGAGAGGAAGGGATCTCCTTCAGGGGCACGCGCCAAGAGACCTAACTTCTGTCTAGGAGGGCCCCACCCACACCAGTGTTCTCCCAGGCAAGTCTCTTACAGAGGCACTCTTGGGGACCTTCCAGACTCAAACTATAGCAGGAAACTTAAGATGTCAACACACATGGTGAATTTGTGCATCTGCCTGCAGCCTCAGTTAATAAAAGCATTCGCTCCCACTGACCAGATCCTGTGTGATGTCTGCAGCGTGAGCGCCTCTGTTTTAGCCACCTCTTACTCTTTACTGCACATTTAGTGGCAAACTGCTTTGTGCTCTATCTTGGTTACTTTTTTTCGTTGCTAAGACAAACACCTGACACCCAAAATGAAGCAAGGAAAGGTTTATATAGCTTACAGTTTCTGGAGATTTCAGTCCATAATCAGTTGGCTCCAAGGTAGGGTGGCATGGCACAGGGGCAACACTTCAAGGCAGCAGCCAGAGCAAAACGAGGGAAAAAAACAAGCCTCAGGGCTGGGGATCTAGCTCAGCGGTCTAAGCGCCTGCCCAGCAAGCGCAAGGTCCTGAGTTCAATCCCCGGTGCTGCAAAAAAAAAAAAAAAGCCTCTTCTCTACCCTTAAATTGTACACTGGCCACCCACCCCCACCTTCAGGGTGGGTGTAACATTCACAAAATATCCTTGCCCTCCTTTGCACAGGATGAGGATATTTACAAAGTAAGAACCCTGGCTCCCTGCTGAGTCTCTCAGTTAAACTTCTAAACTTCTCAAGTTGACACAATATATTAACTATAAGACACTTGGACCCTGGAGCACATTATTCATTGCTCTTGCCCAGTGGCCATCCAGTTTGTGATAGTGCAAACCAACACAGTGTGCCTTGGCTGAAGTTTTCAAATTCTAGTAAGAAAGAAACTGATGTACCTCAGGGCAGTTATCCATGTCTGCTCCAGTCCACTGTGGTTGTGAATACAAAATCGTAACTTCTGCAGGTCAGATTTGTATATGAGAGAAAGAGATGTGTTTACCTGATTCCCTAGAGAATAGAACAAGGTACAAGAATTTGAGAGGAGCAAAACCAGGGCAGTTAGGGTGGGAAAGATAGGACTTCCACACATCCCAGCTTGTATTAACCTTGGCTCTCATCTGTTGCCCTGGTGGATTGTGGGAACTGATGGGCAATAAAAGGGCCTTACAGTTTCCCAAGAAGAGACAAAGTAGGTATGCTCTGCCTCACAAGTGGGTGCTGCCCTCCTTCTCTACAAGATCTAGACTGTGGGATACCAGTTGGCCCAAGGGTTCTCAGCCTCTGGACCACAGTTTTGTTTTAATGTTTGCCTTTTATCTGGCTTAAGAGTTTCCATGGAGTCATGTAGCTTTTGGATTACTGAAAAATACATGTTTATAGTTATGTTTTTATTATAATGTGCATTACAAAAATAACTGAAACAACGAATCTGCAAAATTTATGTCAATAGAAGAATTAACCATTTGAATTGACCGAGAAGACTCTATAAATAATAGTAAAGTGAGTACCACAGCAAAAAGTGTGGGGAGGTTCACAAAAGAAGCTCCTGTATCAATTTGTGTGCAGTGTAGGAGACTGGCAGTGTGCAGCTGTCTCAGCCAGGTGCTTCCTCTTTTTCCTCCCTGTTTCTTCTGACTAGTCCTGACTCTACCCTCTAAAGTTCCATTGAATGACTCTATTTCTCCTTCTAGGGCTCTCCTTCCAATACCCAAAGACAAAATTCACCACATTCTCTAAATCTTCTTTTTCTCAGGGCAAATGCTTTCTGTGGCACATCTCTGTCTAGAATGCTTGCATTCTCTTGTCATTTTATAAATAAAGACAGATTATGTCCACATCCCAAGAGCATATATTTCTCATGCAACTATTTGTACAAAGCTCCATGAAAATAATGCTTCAAGATTTCCATATGGCTCAAAATTTTGAAAATCTTGCATGAAATTATGCCACTTCATCTCCTCTGTAACTCTGTAAAGTGTTCAGGTAATATCAGCCCCCATTTATTGGATTCAAAATTATGGAGCAAAAATATCACTGATCTTTCTTTAATTGGAATACAAAATTTCTGAGCATAAAATGGAGTCTCCATGAACTACTTTTTTCCTGCTCAACTGATCTTTATGCAGTCTCTGCTATCATGAAGTTCATAATCCAGGATATAAGATAGGACAAACCAAGAGTAGAAGGATGGAGACAATGAAGAAGAAACTAAAGCAGAGAATTAAAAGAGAAAGCTCATGGTATCTGGGGAGAGGTACATAGACAAAATAGGGGGGAATGATGGATATAAGGGAAGTATGACATTTTATTTGCATATTTTACAGTGTGCTTTCTTCCTATTGGTTTCTGAACTTCAGCTTCCTAAAGTAAGAGCCTGCTAATTTGGCCGCACTGGGGAGGACTTTCCAGAATAATTGCTTCCCCTAAGGAAGAAAAGATTCAAAACCAATTACAAGATTGTTGATTTTCTAGGAGAGTAGGTATGACTCAGCTTATAGGTAAGATTTATTACAGTGAAATGATAAAAAGCAAAAAAATCCCCAAAGGGAAAAAGTACATGAGATGAAGTCCAGAGGGAACCTATCCTAGCAGAGTCACACAAGACTTGCTTGATTCCCCCAGCAACAGTTGTGGTCACACATGTGAAATGTACCAGGGAAGCTCATCAGGGATTCAGTGCCCAAAGTTTTTATTGGAAGTTGCTCACTGAAGCATCCACTGCCTAACGTGTTCCCAAATTCCAAAATCCCAGGAAGAAATTGAGATTCTGAGATTGTACAAACAACCTAGGCACCAGGAGCCATTCTCATCAGCGAGGGACCATTAAATCAGTGCAGGGAACTGTTTGTCCTTCAAGTCCCCCGGAACCAGCCAAGATCCAATCTTGCAGTCAGGGTTTCTGAGGGTAGCAGCCTGGTATGTTAACAGTTCTGCTTATACAGAGTAAATGTTCCACCAAGTCAAAGGTTTACTACAGCCTTGGGTTGATTAGGCAAAATGACAGAAGTGTTTTGTTTTGTTTTGTTTTTTCCTTTTGGAGCAAGGGAACCCATTTGGAAGAGTGTGTAGAGGAAAATGAGTGATATACCAAGTAGTTAATGAGTAAATCCATCTGATAAATGCATAAATCCATAGTTTCTTCCATGATGCCTATAGAATACGATTTCTCAATATTATGTGAGTTAGTACTTGCAACTAAGATACTTCTGCCCCTTAAACCTAACCTAAACCTTTCTTTCTTATTGAGTTGTATCTTTGTATCTGACTTCGGAAACCTTTCTATTCCCAGTGGCCACTCAGTGGGGGCAGGATGACAGACAATGACAGCCACGATGACATCTACATTAAAGTGTACCCCTGAGAGAACATTTCATCCTTGTACCTCAAGATCGATTTTAAACTTCTACACATGTAAAATAAAAGCAATGGATTCAGATTATTTCAGGAAAGTGTTGGAAGCTCTGGTTTCTTTCAGAGAAAATATGATCATCTATCAGATGTAACTCTGAGCAATTAAACTTCCCATCTCTCAGTTTTCTCAATGAAAATGAGGGACCTCAGCTACATGCCCTACAAAGTCCCTTTGGACTAAAACTCAGATTTCTGAGTTTTCCAATCCTTACCATGCAATGCCACTGGCATTGTTAAAAAGCATTAATGCTAGTGCCCAAGACTCTCGAACCATGCAGACTTAGGTGTGGGAAGGGCAGAGGGCTGAGAGGTTAGAGCAGGGAATGAGTGACATCCATAGAAAAAGGTGTGAGCATTCCAAGTGCAGCCCCATACAAAAGGAGGCTTCCAAAGAGTCTCCCCACGCAGGAACTTGTGTCTGGATCACACAGAACTATTTCCTGTGCTCCAGTGGCACTTCCCTATCTTGGTTTTAATAATAAAGGAACCCGCACATTAAATTTTTAAAACAGGAAATGATAGGGCAAAGACTCCATAAACAGCTGAAATGTTAATCACACAAAGGCTCCTAAAGCAATTTTACTCTGGCTGCCTCATGGTTTTGCATTACAATAGAAATTTTCATCTGGACGCTGACCCCGGGACTGGTGGTGAGCAAGAGAGACCTAGAGCAGCGGGAGTATCTGTGCCTACAGATCTTGTGGAGCATCCGGGACAGTACGCTCCAAAAGAGCCACACACAGTGGTGGGGTCTGGGGCGTGGGAAATGGCACTTAACTCAGTGCTGAGGAGCTACTAGGAACAAGGCATGTATTATCACTGTGGATTTCAACAGCCCGTGAAGGAATCTGATCATCATTCTTCTCTCACAGAGGAGGAAAATGAAGTTCTGAGAAGGAGGAGACCTTCCCTAGAGTCACACAAGCATGCAGTGTGCTATTTTTGTATTGCTGTGTTCTTGCTGCACAGCATATTACCACAATGTTGGCACTTGGAAACAATGTAACTTTCTTATCACTGAGTCTGGAATCCAGGTATAAGTTCTGAGTACTCTGGTCACAGTCTTGCTGGGATGAAATCAAGGTGGTGGCCCCCTAGGGCTACACTTATATTTGAGGTCTGCAGTTGTCTCTACAAGCTCAGTAGTACTGGCAGAATTGTTTTGCTTGCAGTGGTATCACTGAAATTTTCACTAACTGTCAACCAGGGACCCTCTGGGCTTGAGTCTTTGCCATGTGACTATCACATGCGGCTGATAACAGGGCAGTTTGCTCCTAGGCCAGCAGCATCATTATGTGTCTCTCAGGGCCACTCAGAATAATCCCCCCTTTTAGTTCATTCCACATGAACAGATTAGTTGCCTAAGCACAACAGTGATGTCCAATTATAGTCACAGGTTCCACCTCCCTCAAGGGGGGAGGAAGTTAGGTGTACAAAGTGTGAGACACAGGGCCATTTGAGAGTTCCCTGTACCACACACATCAGCAGATGGCACAGCCAAGTAGGACTTCAGGGCTCATCTCCTCCAAAGCATGGTGCCCTCTGCACGCCTTCGCCAGAGTGGGTCAAAGCAGGTGCCTAAACAAATGTCGACTGGTCCAGAGAATTAGGGCAAGCGGGTGAGCCCTAGCTGGCCTGAGATTCTCCAGGGGAAAAGTGGTGACGAGTTCTGGTGTCTGAGTTTCCCTGCCAAGTGTCTCCTCTATGCGCGATCATTCTGAGTCTTCACAAAAAGAAGTGTTCCCAGTCATAAAGGTCCCCGAGCATCACAAAGTGTGTCCCAGCATCCACGGCTGAATGCTCTTACTGAGGAGATCATTTCAAGACTGAGGCCTTGAGGGCGTTTTTACAGAGCCTGCTACAAACCAAGAGCTCAGGGGTAGGGGTGGGGGTCACTAATGGGACACAGGCTGGGCCTTGACGATTTTTAGATCTTAAATAGTGAGAAAGGCATGGAAAAGAATACATACAAAAGGAATGTGCTTATATATCTATACCTATATGAAGATATGCACCAGCCCAGAAAGGTCTCCAAAGGTCCCTAGGTTTAATCTGACTCTTAAAGGACGAAGAGGTTGTTGAGAGGATGGGGGAAGAGCATAGAAGGCAGGAGATTGGGTGAAGGGCATATGAAAGTCACAAGAAACATTTTCCCTCAGATCCTCCAGTGACTCCCATGGACCCTTAAGGTGAATTCCAGAGTACTGAATGTGGTTTAGCAGTCCCTATGGGATCTGACTTCTCATTTTTCTCAGACAATGCTTCCTTATACCTACCAGCTGGACTCACCACTGACACTTCACCATGAGATTTCCTGTGCCTAGGATATTCTTTACCCATCTAACACTTCTACATCGAATGCCCAACCCATTAATTCCATATCCACACACATTCATAGCTCTCCTAATTACTGCTTGTTCTTCAGGTCTAGGACTAGACATCACTTCATCCAGAAAGCCTTGCTCACTGCCAAAGCTTGAAGTGCTCATCCTGAGTACCGGGATAAGGACCTATGCATTCTTTAGCAGAGTGTTCATCACTTGGCCTTGGACTTCTCTTTGCGAAGCTACTGAGAGATAAGTTATAGCTAAGTTAAAGGACCAAGACTGCTATTTAATTTTTCCATCTCTGGTGTTTACCAGTTACTTAGTAAACATTCAGAATATGGCTGGAGTAAGTAGAGGAAAAGTATAGATTCTCCCTCTTATCCATGCATCTTGGAAGGAAAGGTATCATCCACTGAAGAGAAACTAAATTGCTCAAGTGCTACAGAGTCTAATGCCCACACCAGGCCACCTGAAAGAAGCATTAGTAGAGAATTTTTTTATTTATGGACATGATAGTGCTATACCAAGATTAGAGAAAAGAGGGACACAGCTTAAAGAAATGTTGGAATTCTAATTTTCTGTCCTAATTATCACTACAAAATCAGAACGACTTTTCACAGTTGGCCATTCCTAGAAGGTAGGTACAGCCATCAGAAGAGGTTAGCTTTTGCTGTCATAACAAATGATTTCAAAAATTCAAGAGATTTGCAATGAAGGTTTAAGTCCTGCTTGTAATACATGGCCATTAGCTTTCTCAGTGTGTGTCACTTCAGGACTCAGCCCCCTACCTCCCAGAAGAACCATAACAAATCTAGAATGTTCATCCTGGAAGCCACCAACTGACTTCATGTGGCCATTCCTGAGTTCAGTAGGATAGAGAAACATAATCCTCAGGCAGGAAGAGGTTATACAGGAGAGAACAATAGCCCATCACAGATGTGAGCCTTTATCCTGCACAGTTGGACTTCCACTTTTCATTTATCAGAAATTAAGTTTCACAACACTGCTCTGCAGTTGGAGAAAAGAGTCCATGTCAGCCTTCTGGAGCAAAGAGAAAAAAAATCAGAATGTTCCAGTTTAAAAGGTCCTTACAGTTCATGTACTATATTTATGGATGAGGAAACCAGCTCAGCGAAGCCCACTGATTTCCCCGAGAATCTCAGCACTATTTGGGTGTTAGGCCAGCTCCCACATCCCTGTACTCAGAGTTCAGAACCATTCTTCTGCTACAATGTAACCCAACTTCACCTCCATGATTCAGATCCAAGGCTTCCCTTAGTCTGAACCTGGTTCCACCACCAGAACCTGATTTATGGTCCTGCTGAGAGATCACCCCACTCCTTGCAAAGAATTACAATGGGACTCTTCTCAAACCAATTCTCCTCGCTCTGTTGAAAGAGGCTGTAATTACAATCAGTTCGTTGCTTGTTTTATAGCTTGGCAGGGACACAGTGAAAACATCTACAATGAAAATGTCTGTGGGGCTTTGTTTCCTTTTATATGAATTCATTGTCAGGAATGTAGCAGCCACGTGTCTTGGTGGTTTATCAGAATTAGGCCATTTAGGAAATAGTGCCTTGCTCAACTGAAATCTGTTCTCTTTGTTTTACCCAAACACAGTATCGTTATGAAGCTTCAACTAAGCTCTCATATCTATTTTAAAGTGAAACAACAACCATAAACACTCTCATCCTCAGTCAATTCTGATTCTAAAGCCTCTCTATTCTAATCGTTTTCATGCTTCTTGGCTGTAAATGAACACTATTTTTTTCATCATGATTTGTTTTCTTTTGCACCACTGACATTCTATCTAATTTGACTACATAATCTTATGGCTGCCTTCATTGAAGAATTGGTTCAATCTTAGAGCCCAGAAAGTACAATTAAACAAATTTTTAATGAATAAGGTATAATTTACTTAGTTTTTTTTGTCCTTGGTTTTTACTATAATTTTTTAGTATATCATGTACTTTACAACCCTCGAATTTTCTGTTAAAAACAAGAAATGCACATTTCAGTGTTCTCAAAACCTTATGAAAAATATATGTGTATTAATGCACAATATCAGCATTTTCACTCCTTAGTCCATCGCTTTATGGTCTCTTCTATTTCTGATATATTAAGGTTTGCATTTTTCCTTTTAAAATATTCATGGTATAGATGGGCAAGGTCTAGCACTGAGAACTAGACAAACAGTAAACACAGAAAGGCCTTTGAAAAGAGATTGGGCTATTCTAAGAAAGGAAATAAATGCTTACTGCCTGAAGCAAGGTCAGAATCTAGGTTTTTAAAAATAGTTCCTGACACTTTTAAGATTTGGAGTCTAAAATGTGTCGAGGGTTTCCTCCCTCCCTGAGGATTGGCTCTTACGCTCTCCTCATTTTCTCGATCTAGCAGAGGGTACTCAGGAGTGGTTTATTTTTGAACAACTCCCAAGACTAGAAATTTAATAAGTGAATTCACCTTCTAATGATCTGTGGCTCTGGCTTCTGCACCCACACGCATACATATATAACACAGCTGTAGTATTTCCACAAGAGCTCTCCGACATAAATAAACTAAATGATGTCAAGCCAGACAGGGGAATTCTTCAAAGAAAGCCAACTTGACATGCAGAATCCAGACACGAGGAGAACGAGTGAACAAATAGACAGGCCGTGGGTGCAGAAAGCTGTCTCTCTACAATGCCAGAATGTGGAAAAGCTGAAAACTTTGGTTATTTGAACAGGAATATTCCTAAAACACATCACTGATTAACAGAAAGATGATTGAACCTGGATGGGGAACCCATAATTGTACCCTAAAAGTTTAGGAAATTAACCTGCTCCGTGGCTTAATTTGACCAGCAGAGTTTCGTGTGTCTTCAGTCTGGACGGTGAGATCTGTGCCTTCACTCTTTCTCCTCTTTGTGCAAAAGATGTAAGGTAATGTTGGTTCTGCTGCCAAGCTCCTATTATCTTTTACTTTTTAATTATTTCCCTACATGTATAATAGTGAATGTTCTCTATATTTGGAAGTGAGTAAAACAAAGAAGAAAAATGACGTGTAATCATTTCTCAGACACAAGTTTCAAACATATCTTTCTGGTTTAATTCTAGGATGTCTTCATTTGTTCTCCCATCTACACACACAGGCCCACATACATAGCAACATACAGACACACAGACACACACACACACACACACACACACACACACAATCACATGGCAGTATCATCCATCACTGAAAAACAATTCAGCTTCCTCACTCCTTAGTTTTCTTATCTGTAAAATGCAGATACAATGATGCCTACATCACCTGCCTAGTGTAAGAGTTAAGCACATGGGTTGGTGTTTGTAATGTAGTTAGAATCTAGCTGGTCCTCTGTATTAGATCTAGTTGCAGTGTAATCTCAGGAAGACTGCATGGATCCCTGACACAAGGACCATGTGTCTTGTTCTCCTTCATTTGCTTTATAGAATTGATCATTAGTTGAAAGTACCCTTTTTCTGAATTTGTTTGCTGATTTACTATCTGTTGCCTTAAATAGGGCATAAAACACAAAACAGAAAAGCCTTTCCATTAACCTTACTACCCACCACTCAGCGGGACATGGTGTTAGATTTGGCAAACACATATTGAATGATTATGATAACTTTATGTTTTCATTAAATATCATTGAAGAAATATTCCACTGAATGAATGTGACATCATTCACCACTTCCTTGGGCTTAATATTATGGTAACCTGGGTCACAGTATCCCGTTTGTCCACACCCTAAACAACAGAACCTGTGATGGTTATCTTATATGGCAGGAACTTGGCAGATGGAGTTATGGTTAAGATCTTAACTCTAACATAATAATTCTATAAAATGGGGTGTTTTCCTGGACTATCCATGTGGGCCCAGCATGGTCACAGCCATCCACATGAACAGGATGCGGGCACTGACTTAGAGAGCAACTGTTGATGACAGAAGGGAGAGAAAGACTGTGATTGAAGATGGAGGGAGCCACCACCCAGGATGTGGGTGTGCAGTGCTGGACCAACAGAGGCCAGCAAAGGACTCTGCCTTCAGAGACACTGGCCAAGAGCCCCGCACACTGGCTTTACCCCAGCAAGACTGAATTCAGGCTTCTGTGTTCTACAGCTGAAAGAGAAACAATGTGTGTTATTTAAGCCACTAAATGGAAATAAGTTACAGAGTGGTGTCTTGGTTACTTTCCTCTCATTGCTGAGACAAAATACCTGATGCCCAAAATTAGGGAAGGAAAGGTTCATTTAGCTTATAGTTTGTGGAGTTTTCAATCCATACTCAGCTGGCTCCCAGGCAGGGTGGCATAGCTGAGAGGCAGCCGTTCACATGACCAGAAGAGACAAGCAAAAGGGCAAAAGGGAAAAGCAGGCCTCCTTCCGTCCTTTATATTATATGCCGGCTCCTCCCTTGAGCAGGTGTAGCACTCACACCACCAATCCCAGCACTAGACAACGAGCCAATCACAAACACTAGACTTGGCTGCCTTGGAAAGGCCCATTACACTATGACTGCATGCGGCTTTGGGGGGACATCCAGACACAAACCATAACAAGTGGCAAGAAACCAATACAAATATTTAAGGTTTCCCCTGCCCCCCGCATTTTCTATCAAAATAATTCTGTGAAAAACTTCCTTTTATAGATACTCTTATGTGCCCTTGAGTTGATTTTGTGAAGATGCATCCCTAGAAGCTGGACTCCTGCAAACTTGCACTGTCTTGTAATAGCTCTGCACAGCCAGGGCCAGGCAAGGGGTGAACAACCTGGTTGTTTATAGAAGGGGATCGCTATTTTGAAGCAGAGCCATGGGAAATGCTTAGCTTTTTGTTTGTTCTTTCCATTCTCTCCTCATCAATACCCTACCCTAGAAGTGCAGGAAAGAGTTAAAATGTAAGGAGAGTAAGGGCTCAAGCTTACCTCCAAAGATTTAGACAGACCTTTGATAGCTGCTGGATGGGCCTTTGAAGTGTAAAACAGAAGCAGGTCCCTAAAGGAAGGCTGACACACAAGTCCTGACCTGTGAGTTAATCACAGAGCCTGGGGGTGACAGTGCCTTAGAAGGTGTGGTCAGTCATGTAGGCTGCCTGGCCAGGGTCATCTCCAAGGCAAGAGAGAGCAATAATTCACACAGGGGTCATGCAACAAATGTCGGGGTCTCCGGGCAGAGCGTGTCAACAACTGTCACTCAGCACAGGTAAGACACAAGTTCCAAAAAATTCAGTGCAAGAAACTTGTGAAGGATGAACTTTTGTGTTTTCCAAACCTTTCCCACTTGGCATGCTAGGAACCTGCAAGTAAATGTGTGTTTTGTTTTCCAATACCTCAGGCACACTGGTGCCATCAGAATCTACATTTTAACAATGTCAATGCATGATCCTTAAGCATGGAAAAGTCTGAAGGCATAAACTCCAGAGTCTAAGCTGCATAAAAGCAGAGCTTTCATTGGTTTTGTTCAGAACTCTATTTTGAGTGCTTCAGATAGTTCTGTGAGTCCTTGGAAAGGCTCAACAAATACTTGCTTTGTGAATGATAAAGTGAATGCACTAACGTGTACATACTTGAGGTAGATTTGAAAAGTCGAAAGTCACTTATACATTATTCTCTATATTTTACTCATACACACACATTTAAACCAGAGAAATTTTTTTGTCTGTGCCTTGCCAATGCATTAGAACCACCTAAAAAGTGGCTGTAAGGTGACTTCCTTACCTGGCTATCGTGGAAACATAAATCCGCCTAGGAGGAAGATTCCTGGGTACCAGCACTACTCACTTCTTTCCAGGGCTCACTCATAGCAGAAAATACCCATATCATCTTGACGCTGATGGCCTGAAGAGCCAGGGCTACCACAATGGCTTCCTGTATTGTCAAAGAACCCTGGCAAGGGACCAGGTGACTACCATTGAATTCTCCTCCCACCTCATGATGTGAGTTCAACTTCACTTCACTTGAAGAAAATAAAATGTGACATTGTCTTGTTCAAATCCCATTTTAAATTTTTTATTATGAATGTTTCAAATACACAAAAAGGGTGGAAAGAGAAAGAACAAAGAGCCCTCATTATCCATCACCCATCTTCAAGAGTCACAGATATTGCCAAACTTGTCCATCCTGTACTTTCCAATCTGCATGGTATGGTTATTTTTTATTTCACAGCTTTACTGATGCATAAAACTTATGCAGTTCTCCCAATACATGAGTATAGGTCAAATTATTTTTTGAAAATTTATACAGATATGCAAATATCATCATAATCAATATTTAAAGCATTCTCATGACTCCAATCCCCCTGTGGTCACTTGCAGTCAGTCACTGCTCCCTTCCCAACCCCAGGGAACCTTGGCTCTGCTATGTCTCTACTGTAGATTTGCCTCTTCTGGATATTTCACATATAGAAAATTATGCAGTAGTCTTTGTTTCTGGATTCCTTGATCTGCTATAATATTCTTGTGGTTCATCCATTTTGTGTGTATAGAAGTAGTTCAAGGGCTTTTATGGTTGAGTTATATCCCATTACATAGATATACTGCACATGGCTTATGAAGTAAACAGTGGATGCGTATTTACATTGTTATTGGCTTGAGGATTTTATAATAATGCAACAAACTTGCATTATATTATTGCAAACAAACTTTATAATAATGCAACAAAAGTCTTTTCATGGACATATTTTCATTTTCTTTGGGCAGGTACCTATCTATGCATGGAATTGCTGGTGCTGTGGTTTGAATGTGCATGTGTCCCAAAATTCATATATTTGGAACTTAACTTCTAGTGCAACAATACTGAGAGGCGGGACCTTTGAGAGGTGATTAGGGTATTTAGGCACTGCCCTCATGAGTGAATTAAAGCTGTTTACTGAGGGAGTAGGTGAGTCACGAAAGGGGAGAGTCCAACCTCATTTCTTCTCTCTCTCCTCTTTCTCTCCTTCTCCCAGGGTATCTCGCCTTCTTCCGCATTCTGATGCAGCAAGAAGAGCATCACTCGATGCGGGACTTCAGTCTTGGACCACCTTGCCCCCAGAACCATATATCATACAACCTTTTATTATTTATAATTTACCCAGTCTGTGCTATTCTGTTATAGCTGCAGAAAACAGATGAGAACACCAGGTTATTTGATGATTTTCTAAGAAACTGAAAACCTGTTTTCCAAAAGGATGGCACCATTTTACATCTCCACCAGGAATCTGTGACAGGTGCAGCTTGCCATGGTCTCTTTTATTAAGCATTTCTAGTGGCATCGTGGGTTTTTTTCTGGTGTCTCTACCCCTAATGACTGATGATGTTGAGCATCTTTTCTTGTACTCATCAGCTTTTCATATATCTTCTCTGGTGAAAACTCTGTTCATGTCTTTTACCCCATTGAGTTCTTTGCTTCTTTCTTACTGAGGTACAACAGAAATGTATATATTGTGGACCTAAGTCCTCATGAGATACGAGATTTGCATGGGCTTTCACAAGCCACTCTTTGGTTCATCCTCTCATTTCCTTCATGGTGTCCTTTAAACACCACCTCCCCACAGCCTGGATGGTTAGAGCACCTCCTTGTGTGAGAGGTGCAGGGGCTTCTGACAGTGGCATTTACTTCATCTGCTTGCAACAAATGAGCAGGGAACCAATTTAAAGTAAAACTGTCAAACTTTACAAAACACAAAGACCTGCCTCTGAAGAAAGCAGCTTGCGGCTAACAAAATGGTCAGGGGTGGGGGGACATAGGGCCCCTCCTGAGGACACAAAGCATGCTTTGGGGATTTTGGTAGCCATGGAATTGAATCTGTGCATCAGTTTTGGGATCATTAACGTCTTCTATTTCATGAACATGGAATTTCTCTCCATTTATTTAGACAGTCTTTTATTTCTGTCACTTTGGCTTTGATATTTTCAGTGTTACAAGTCTTACGCATCTTGTGTTAAATGTATTTCTAATGATTCTATTCTGTTTTTGGAAATATTATGCCTGGAATTGCTTTCTAAATTTCATTTTGAGATTATTCATTGCTAGTACATAAAATTACAATTGATTTTTATATATTGATCTTATAACCTGTGACCTGGTAAACTCATTCATTATTTCCAACAGCTTTTCTCTTGTGAATCCCTTAGGATTTTCCATATATAATTCAGACATCGTATTTTTTGTAGGATGTGTTTGTAGAAAAAAGGTTCATAGTGTTACAGACAACTGAGTTAGATAAAAATATTATAGGCAGTCAGACAGGGCTAGGTCCTCCAAGGAACCAGTGAAGGAGGCCAGATACCTTGCAACCCTGGGCGAGACGGACACCTCCCACTATGGGCCAGGCCTCAAGAGAAAAGATCGAATGCACCCACATCCTAAGGATTGATATTCTAAATAGGTCTCTATCACCCTGAGGAAGCCAGGAGCCACCATCCCAACCCCTACCAGAAGAGTCACTGCTCTGTAAGATTGCCCGCTTGCTACGTGACTTGCTTCCCCAATTTAATCAATTTTACCTGAACAATTAATCTTATCCGTTGACCATAGTTCTGTCCTACATCATGCCTGCCTGCCTTTTGAGTTTCCATTTTCCCCACCTTGAACCCGTCTCACCTTGCGGTTCTACTCTATAGAAGTCCCTAGAAAGACATAGCCCTTGGCAACCTATTTGGGACCCCTTCTGCCTCTATCTCCCAGACAGAAGCTTTCTTTCTCTCAATAAATATATTCTGCTCTTAACCTCTGTTGTTCCTAAAATTCATTCTTCGATTTTAGGGAATACGAACTCATACCGGACATGTAGTAGGTTGGGAGTTTCGTTTCCCTGTATCAACAGCACCCTAATTTTGAATTAAATAAATGTGAATGTGCTCAAAACTATTCTTATTACAGGCTGCTTCTCCCTGAAGAGCAGAGCAGGAGAGGTTTCTTCAGGGCCATGCTGAGAATCATGCATCGTCCACTTCCTCTTTTCTGCAGTCATAGGAGACAGCATCAGAGTTCACACATTTGTCAAATACCAACAGGAACAGGAACAGGTCAGAGGGGGAAGTCACCAAGAACAGCCACCTTGGGAAGATTGTGTGGTCTTTGAGGAAGATTCTAGGAGGAGAGAAGACATTGTGAAGAATAGAATGAGCACAGAACAAAGGAGTCATGGACTCCGAGATGATGCATTAAGTGTAAGAAGAGCCCTTTCCCCTACACTCGAGAGCATGTAGATAAAGGTGTAAAATCAGTATTTTGAACCCTGCACAGAGTATCCAATTCAATGAGACTCATAGCAGTGAAAAAGAAAAGCATAACTAATGGCTAAATTCTTGCTGAAAAAATTGCAGAATCCTTGTATTGTGATGTAATTTAATCCCAACACATTGCTGAGTTAGTGTGCGTAAAATATTTTTTAAATGGTATAATTATTATTATTACTTCTCCCACTGAAGTTAGAGGCGCTCTGTGATTCCTTGCATTCAGTATTTATCATGGTAATTTGCAGTTTCTTCTCAGTATTGTGGCCATTTCAGAGAGAACAGCATAGGACTTGGGAAGTGGATGGGGTGACCCGGGATAGAAGAACTCTTTAGAGGAAAAGGTAACGAGGAAGAATGAAAGAAAATAAAAAACCATTAAGCACCCATGGCAATATAGATTACAAATCACCTCTGACAACATGCATTCGTCTGTTTTTGGCACTGTAAGAAAATGTTCTTATGAGACAAGCTGACTTTATAAATAAAAGAGGTTTCTTCTCTCACAGTGCGGGAGGTTCAAAGTCCAAGATGAAGCCTCAGGTGGAAGACCCATTATCGGCTTGGCCCTGGTGAGGACCTAACAGTGAGCAGTGCCCCGTGGTGGGAGTGCAAGTGGGGGAAAGAGAGCACGTGTGCACATGGGAAACCAGGAAGCAGGGCAGAGGTCGAGCCTGCTCACTCTGACAGGAGCCCAGGGAGCCCCATGAGAGGGAGGCCACCTTTGTTTTTTGTTATTATTTTTAGCGCTGGGGATTGAACCCAGGCAATACCAAGCTATATCCCCTGCACGTTTTGTTTCGAGATGGGGTCTCACTAAGTTGTCCTGGTTGGCCTCCAATTAACAACCCTCCTGCCTCAGCCTTCTGAGTAGCTAGGATGTGTGTCACTACTGCTGAGAGCTTTCTTAATCCCTTCCTAGAGCAGCTCCCCCAGTAACCCGAGGATCTCCCACTAGGTCGCACCTCTTCATAGTTCCACATCCTCTCTCAGCACTGCCACGCTAACAACAAAGCTTCCGGCGCACCGGACCCTTGGGGAACACGTTCAAACCATATCTGACCCACAGCAGTGCATGTGAGGCATACAGACTCATGGGCTAGAAATGCCATGCATCTATGCATGTGTGTTTATAGGGGAAAAAAATACCACTGCAAGCTAATCCACAACCATATTTAACTTCATCTTCATTTCTAAATTATCAGATTAAGAACCAAGCACTCTCTGTTGTTATAATTGAAAACCTGACCCCCAAAGTGCTTGCCAAAACAGGAGGCCGTCGTATGGCCTCAGACCACCAAACACCACAGGAAGGAGCTCGACAAAGAAAATTTCAGGAGGGGCTGCCTCCCCTTCTCTTCTTCCCCCCCATCTCTAGTCAGGGTGCACTCCTCAATTCAGTGTGGTTATAACATCGCAGATTTGATGGAGGGGAGGAAGTGCTCTACATGTAGTTCACTTGGCTACAAGATACAGTCCAGGAAGCAAGACAAAGTGGAGCTTTTCAGATGCTGCACAGTACAGGGATCCAGAGAAACCAGTTTAGTGGATCCCAGCTCCTGTGGTCCATGCCTGGCTAGAGGGTGTCCTGGAAGGTCCCCAAAGCTCCTGCATGGTCTTGGGTAGCACTGATGCCCAGCTGACATTGATTAAGCATCTGCAGGGGAAATGAGCAGTGTAGGTGCTCTCTAAACATAACAAGACATCCCCTGCCCCCCAACTTCTTACTTCTAAGCACATAGGCCATCTTACAGCAACAGAGAGAAGCCCCTTGCTACCGGAAGCACTCAGCATTCACACGATTTCCTCTCTGTGTGGTCCAATGGTCTGGCAAATGGCGGGTGCTATCGCAGGAAGCACTGCCCTGAACAGAAGGAATGTTCTAGAATGATCTCTGCCACTTGGAAAGGAAAGTCACTTCACTTCTCCAAGCCTCTGCTCCCACTTCTATAAATTCGGAAAGCAGCAGCTCCTACCTTCAGGGTTACGTGAAGGATAAAAATTGTGATCTAAGATGGTCTCTGAGGTCAAAGCAATACACAAATAGGAGCCAAAAATATTGACAAGCTGACGCCATGTTGTGATATCTCAATGTGGCCCAGATTTTAATATTTTAGTGGGTAAATGTGGGGCCTCTCTTCTCATTGGCATCCTTCCCAAAAAAAGATAATTTAAGTTGTACGAGTACTATATATTTTATTTTCCTAGGATCCTACAATGCTGTTTTCCTTTCTGTGGAAGTTTGGTCCATTAGCCTGTTTTTGTTTTTTCCTGAGTAGGTCCCTGCAGTAAAAGACGTTGTTTATCATGGCTCTAATTGGTTCCCTTGCTTCAGCCTGACACGCTGAGATCTCTTCCTTCCACCCCCACAGCGGGGACGAATCTTGCTCAAAGACAAATCTGAGGTTGACTCCTCTTTTTCCCTAATGACTGATCTCCAATCAGTCACGTCTTATGGATTCTGCCTCCTTAATATTGCTCAGAGCCATCTGTTTCTCTCCATCCCACCTGACATGCCTCCATCCTAATCACCATCATTCCTCACCTGAAACTAATGACCCAGCGCCCATGGGAACCTTCAGAGCAGTCCTCTGTTGCTCTTTCCCTCCAATCCTTCCTCCACGCGGCAGCCAGAACACTCTTCCTGCAGTGCAAATTACACCATGCAACTCCCTGTTGGCAACTGTGATCGTCAGGATCGCCCGGATCAAATCCCCGACAGCGGGGCTAGCATCCCTGCTGCTGCAGGCCCATGCCTGGGCTCAGGCCCTCACTTAGTTCCTGGGCTGCTTCTCCCATTGTCCTTTCCATTCGACCACTCCTGACTACCCGCTCTTCACGCAGGCTGCTCCCTGTCCAGGGGAGCCTCTTTTTCTAACGCTTTTCCACAATGACTCCCTTTGGTGCCATGACTGCCATCAGCCCCTCTGAGAAGACTTTTCAGATCACCTAAGCCAGGGCTGGATGCCTCTGCAGCCCTCGCGGCACTTCCACACTTACACTTAGCTATGTACATGTGCCTATTTGCTATCGTGGCTCCCCAACTACACCAGTATTACCAGCTGTTGTAGGGACCAGCGACGCTGTCCAGGCTTTTTTTGTCCTATTCAATGAGTTGGACAGAAAAATAGATGGACATGAAAGTTTAACAGTGATTTAGAATAAAAGAAGAAAAGAGTACAAAAGAAGCACTCTGAAGAGAATACAGGCCGGCTAAAATAGGAAGGAGGTACATCCTGCCTTAGCACAAGGCAGACCAGTGAAAAGGCTCACTGTGGCCATGAGCTTCATGGCCACCAGCTTTTAGATCTTCTCTGTGACAACAGCTCTGTGCTGTCCCTGAAAAAACAATTTGATCTCATGTCAGAAGATTGGTGTCCGGTACAGGGCTCAGCTTGATCTCTTGATGATCCTGTGCCAGAAGGACTGAAGGTGGCGTTCTCTGATTGATATCAGGTGCAGGACTTGGGCACTCAGGCTCTGCAGCCATCTCCATGGCTAACACCTCTCTGCAATTCACAGGTCCCACTCAGCACAGATGCTCTGCCTGCCCGAATCCCCTATCTCACTGTCTGTTCTCCAGGGCGTCAACAGGGCCTTGACCCTGTTATATCCCATAGTGGGTGTTGTGCCCTCCCTCAGACTTCTTTCTACTCCCAGCTAGTGGGCATACTAATGAAGTGCCAGCTGTTCAAAGTCATGCTCTTCATTTGGCCTTTCCCTAGGTTGCAAAACACAAGATT
>RJWT010002282.1:0-42082 GCA_004365215.1 Cuniculus paca | reverse complement strand
TCTGCTGCAATTAAATTCAAAATTACCTTTACTGGTACTCTTTGTTTCTTTGTGTAGATTTGAATTATTGTCTAGTTCACTTCCTTTCAGCCTTGAAGAACTGTCTTCAAAATTTCTTTAAAGACAGGTCTAATAACAGGGAATTCTAGCTGTCTCTTTGAGAATGTCTTCATTATTTTGCTTTTAGTTTTGAAAGATGATTTTGTTACACATGGATTTTTTTTCTTTCAGCACTTTAAATTTGCTATTCCAGTGTGTTCTGTCATCTATGTTGTTTGATAAGAAGTCACCTGTTAACCTTATTGTGTTTCCCATTACCTAATGAGTTATTTTTCTCTTGTTGCTTTCATGATTTTTCTTTGTCTTTTAACTGTTTGCCTATGATGTGTCTAAGAATTTAAATTTTGTGCTTATCCCTTTTGGTGTTAATTGAACTTCTTATTGTACATAGTAATGTTTTACATCAAGTTTGGTAGTTGATCAGCCATTATTACTTGGAGTATTTTTTTCTGCTATTTTGTTAGGCAGAATAATGATCTTCACCCCAACCCATGTTCATAGGGGACTATGCAGATGTAATTAAAATTTACTGGCAAAAAAGAGACCTTGACATGGACCAAGGTTCTGCAGGTAGGCACACCTTAACTCTCAGTTTTTAAAGAAATTTTTTTTGGCTAAGGTCAGAGTTGGAGGGAGATGTGGCTATAAGAGAGTGATCCCTAGAGACACAACATTGCTGGTTTTAAAGATGGAGGAATAAGACCGGGAGTTAAGAAGTAGGCAACCTCTAGAAACTAGGGAAGGAAAGGAATAGAAACATTTTCCCCTAGAGTCTCTGGATAGAAATACAGTCCTACCAGTACCTCAATTTTAGCCCAGTATAACCCATGCTACAATTCTAAACTACAGAACAGTGAAATAATAACAGTGTTATTGTAAGACACTAAGTCTGATTCTTTTCCTTTCTTTTTCCCCATCTTCTTCCTTCTCCTTTTCTTATTCTTCTTGTTTTTCATCTTAAATCCCTCCTTTTTCCCCTCCTAGTTGTTCCTCTCCTCACCCTCCTTCTCTGTAGCCTTGTTATGTAACTTGAAGGATCATGATACCGCCTGCCTTAGGTTTCCTTTTTTCTATACATATCCTTTTTACTTCTCCTCATGCTTGAGTTCTCTGGCTAATTTTTTGAATACTACATTGAACAAGAGTAGTGATAGAAGAGCAAAAGAAAAACAAAACAAGAGAGAGAGAGAGAGAGAAAACCCTCAAACTCCCTATTATGGTTTGTGTCTAGTTGGCCCCCCAAGCCTCACGCAGTCTTGAGGTGGCTGAATCTAGCATTTGTGATTGGTTTGTTGTCTAGTGCTGGGATTGGCAGTGTGAGTTCTGCACCTGCCCAGGGGTGGAGCCCACATGCAATGTAAGGTTGGGAAGGAGGCGTGTTTTGCCTCTCTTTTGCCATGTTTGCTCTTGCCACTTGCAGCCAGGCTGCCCCTCAGTCACACTACCCTGCCTTGGAACCAGCTAAGTATGGACTGAAATCTCCAAGAACTGTAAGAAATAAACCTTTGAGTGTTGGGTATTTTGTCTCAGCAATGAGAGAAAAGTAACCAAGACACTCCCCAAAACCAATGAGAAAAAAGACAGTCTAAAACAATTCCTTCTTTTTGAATAAGTGGTTTCTTGCTAGTCTGCAGTATTGGAATCTACCATATGTGAAGGAGGCTTAGTGTGTCACTACTAAGACCTATTTTCTTAAAACATTCCTGCTTGTGTGTTTGAATGCTAAGTCCTGCCTTTCCTATAGGGCATGGTCAGTCGGTGGTTTACACTAGAGGTATCTATCTTCACTCCAGTCATTCCCAGTTTTTGTGCCCCTGTGTGTATCCTGGGTCATAACTTTTCTTCGTGGATTTGTGAAGTGTCCCCCACCCCTGCTCCCTAGGACCCTCCGTCTACATATCCTGAGCCAAGGCATATCCTGGGTCAATTTGGGAGATGAGGAAAGCAAGGAGACCATAGAGTTCTGTTTGGAAATAGTCAATGAAGCAAGGCTTCAAGCAGTCTGCTGGACTTAATGCCAGCACTTTCAGATCCAGGTCTGTATGAAAACCACTCATGACTGGCCTGGCTTCTCAATTCAGAGGGTGGGACCCCTGTGTCCTTCCTAGCTTTAGCTCAAACTTCTCAGGAGGCCTGGGTCGAGGCTGTGCCCTGTCTGTGACTCTTGTGGCCATCCATTCATCCAGTCACTGCAGTAGAGATTCACTTCACCCTGAAGTGAATTTGTTCTGTAGTTGTTCCATAGTTCAGTCCTAAAAAACCCCTTCTCTAAGTGGTTCCTGATTAAACACACTCAAATATGGCAGGCACTGCACTGAATTTCCTCTGAAACTCTAGACTGCCATGCAGCCATGTAGAAGGAGTTGCTTTCTGAGTAAAACTCCACACTGTTTTTGTAGTTTACAATAGCTTTGGGCTGTTCTTGATGCTTGCACTGCTGGCCTGGTCTGTTGTTTCTCTTTGGAGCTGCTGACCCTCTCCAGGCTTGCCTTGTGTTAGCAGAGACAGGTCCTCCTTCCTGCAAGCCTGGGGTAAGCTTTCTAGACTGCTCAGTCTTTTTCTTGGTACTGTGCTTGATTTCTCCAGCACCGCTGTAGTTTCCAGGTTTTTTTTTTTGTGCTCTCCCTCCTGATTCTTGGAAAAAAAATTTTTTTCCCCCAAGTTGTTTTCTGGGCCTCTTAACTCTAGATTCCAGAAATGCTGTATCTTGCTGCCAGTCTTATTCTCCTTTTTTTGTTTTGCTGCTTCTTTTGGATGACTTTTGTTTCTTCATCTTGCCTAATTTCTCAGGTTAGAACCTCCAGTACTATACTGAATGGAAGTAGCTACAGTGAGCTTCCTCATCATGTTCCTGGTCATAAAATATAGATTTTCTATTTGTCACTTTTCAATATAACATTAGCTGTGGGCTTATCATATAGTCTTTACTATGTTGATATACATTCCTTGTATTTGTCTAATTTGAGTTTTTATTTTGAACAAATATTGAATTTTGTCAAATGCCATTTCTCTCTTCATAAGCATGATCATTTGATTTTTATCCTTCACTCTGATAAAGTAATATATCACATATGTTTACAAATGTTTTTTGTTTTAAAGAGAGAAACAATAAAAACAATGATACAGTTTCAAAACAAGATAATAGAAAATTAACAGTGGTTAATATAGTGCCTATAGTTGTCTTCAAAGTAGTTTCCACATGCGAGTCTGATTTATTTCACTTATGAGTATAGTCTCTAGTCACAGCCATTTAACCATAAAAGTCATGAGTTTATCCTTCTTTATAGCTGAGTAATACTCCATTGTATAGAAATACCAACTCATTTTTAATCCTTGATTGATAGACATTTGGGTTGTTTCCAAGATTTAGCTATGACAAATTGTGCTGCTATAAACATGAGTGTGCATATATTGCTTTGGTATGATGTTTTTAATTTTTCTGGGAAAATACCCAAAGGGGGAATAGCTGGGTTGAATGGGACCTCTAATCCTAATTTTTTGAGGAATCTTCACAATGATTTCCACAATGGCTGTAGGAGTCTATACTCCCACCAACAGTGGAAAGGGATTCCTTTTTCCCCAAAGTCCTACCAGAATTTGTTATTGGTTGATTATTGATGGTAGCCATTTTTTCTGGGGTGAGATGCCATCTCAATGTTGTTTTAATTTGTATCTCTCAAATAACCAATGATGTTGAACATTTTTTTCATGTATTTATTTGCCATTTGTATTTCTTCATCTCAGAAGTGTGTATTCATCTCAGATGCCCATTTTTGGATTGGATCTTTGAATTGGGGGGGGGCTGATTTTTTTTCAATTCTTTATATGTTCTAGATAGACTTGCTTTTTCTGAGGCACAGTTCGTTAAAATTTTTTCCTACTCTAGGTTTTCTTTTCACTCTGTTGGTGATTTCTTCTGATGTGCAAAAACATTTTAATAAAATGAGATCCCAATTGTTGATTCTTTGAAGTACTTCTCATGCTGTTTGGTTTTTGTTCATGAACTTTCTGCCTACCCATATGGATTGAAAATTTCTACCCAGTTTCTCTTCCAGTAGATTTAGTGTTTCTACTTTAATATTTAGATCTTTGATACATTTTGACTTTAGTTTAGTACATGGTGATAGACATGGGTCTAGATTTAGTCTTTAGCATGTAGAGAGCCAGTTTTTCAAACACCATTTATTAAAGAGGTTGTTTGTTCTTCTAGTGAATTTTTGGCTCCTTTGTCAAAGATAAGGTGGTTAAGTGTTCCTAGTTGTGTCTGCATCTTATAATATATCCCACTGATCCTCAGGTTTGTTTTTGTTGTTGTTGTTGCTAGTACCATGCTGATTTTATCACAGTAAACTTTGTAGTATAATTGCAAGTTAGGGATTGTGATGCCTACTGCCTTGCCTTTGTTGACTAGGATTGCCTTTAATATTCTAGGTCTCTTTTGTTTCCAAATGAATTTTAGGGATATTTTCTCTAGATCTATGAGATATGCTAATGGAATTTTGATTGGGATTGCATTAAATGTGTATAACAATTTTGAAAGTATGGTCATTGTCTTGGTTACTTTTCTCTCATTGCTGGGACAAAACACCTGACACCCAAAGTGAAGTAAGAAAAGGTTTATTTAGCTTACAGTTTCTGGAGATTTCAGTCTATAATCAGCTGGCTCCAAGGCAGGGTGGCATGGCACTGGGGCAACACTTCAAGGCCACAGCCAGAGCAAAAGAGAGGAAAAAAAGCAGCCCCTCCTCCCTTATATTGTACACAGGCCATACCCCGGCCCCCCTTCAGGGTGGGTATAGCACTCACAAAATGTCCTTGCCCTCCTTTGCACAGGATGAGGATATTTACAAAGTAAAACGCTGGCTCCCTGCTGAGTCTCTCAGTCAAACTTCTAAACTTCTCAAGTTGACACAATATATCAACCATAACAGTCATTTTCACAATATTGGTTCTTCCTATCCTTGAGCAAGGGATATCTTTACATTTTCTGGTATCCTCTTCAATCTCCTTTTTTAGTGTATAGATCTTTCACTTCCTTTGTTAGATTGATTCCTAACTATTTAATTTTTTGGATGCTATTTCAAAGGGTGATTTCCCTAATTTTTCTCTTAATGAGTTTGTTGTTTGTGTACAGAAATGCCATTGATTTGTGAGTATTGACTTTGTATCCAGCTATACTATTTAATTTGCTTATTATTTCTAGAAGTCTTTCAGGGGAGTTTTTGGGGTCTTCTATATAGAGTATCATGTCATCTGCAAATAATGATAGTTTAACTTGTTCCTTTCCTGTCTTTATTCCTTTTATTTCTCTTGCTCTGGCTAACATTTGTGGAACTATATCAAATAGGAGTGGTGATAGTTGTTCACAAATGTTGAGTCATCCTTATATTCACAGAATAACTTTCTCCTTATTATAGTTTGATTATTTAATGTTCAGTTGAATTGTTTGCCAGTATTTTATTGAGGATTTTTGCATCTATATTCATCAGATATATTGGTCTTTCATTTTCTCATAGTGTCCTTTTCTAGCTTTGATATCAGGGTAATGCTGGCATTTATAATGAGTTTAGAAATGTTTTCTTCTCAAGTGTTGGGGAAAAAATTGTCTTAGTTACTTTTTCTCATTGCATAGACAAAATACCCAACATTCAAAGTTAAAGGGGAAGGTTTATTTAGCTCCCAGTTTGTAGAGGTTTCAGTCCATAACTGGCTGGCTCCAAGTCAGGACAGCACGGCCGACAGGCATAATACAGGAGAAACCATTCATGGTAGGCAGAAGGTAGCAAAGCAAGCAAGGGACCAGACACAAGTAATTGGCAGCAAAGCCTCTTTCTGTACCTTTAATTGTATCCAGGCAACTCACCCTTAGGGTTGATAGCACTCTCATCCTTAATCCTAGCATTGAACCATGAATCAGCCACACAATCTAAATTCAGCCACTTCTGAAAAAGTCTCATCTGCACGAAGCTTTGGAGGGACATGTAAACACATCATAACAGTTTGAGAAAGAATGGCATTTATTTTTCTTTAAATGTTTGGTAGAATTCATTAATAAGGCCTTTAGTCTTTGCCTTTTCTTTATTGAGAGGTTTTTGACTACCGATGGAATCACCTTATTATTGGTCTGTGCAGATTTATTACTTTATGATTAAATTTTGGTGTGTTGTATGTGTCTAGGAATTTATCATTTACATCTTTATTGTCCAACTTGTTGATATTGAATTGTTCAAAGTAGTCTCTTATGATCTATATTTCTATGAAAGCAGTTTTAATGTTTTCTCTTTGATTTATAATTACATTCATTTGTTTTTGTTTTGTTTTGAGACACAGTCTCACTATATACTTCAGGCTGGCCTTGAACTCACTATGTAGCCAGGCTGGCCTCAAACTCATGACTGTCCTCCTGCCTCAGTCTCCCAAGTGCTGGGATTACAGGTGTACAGCACCATACCTAGCATATGATTTCTGTGTTTTTAGTGTAACTGAGTAATTGCCAGTTTTATCTTTTCTAAAAACAATTTTTATTGTTCTTTTTTACTGTATTTTCACACTCTTGGAAGTTCTCTTCTCATGTTTCATTTTTTTTCTTCTTTCCTGTCAGTCTGGCTGTCTGTCCATCTGTCCATCTATCCATTCATACTAGGGATTAAGCCTAGAAAGCACAGATGTACATTCCCAGTTCTTTTAAATTTTTATTTTGAGACTGTCTCCCAAAGTTGTCCAGACTGGCTTTGAACTTGTGATCCTCCTGCCTTAACTTCCTGAGAACTGAGATTATAGGTGCATGCCACTGTTCCTGCCTTTTATTTCCTTTCTTTGGCTAACCATGGGTTTTGTTTCTTGAGATGTAAATTTAGATATTTGAGATATTTCTTTTTTACTAATGTAGGCACTTATCACTGTACACTTTCCTATTAAGACTGCTTTTGCTGGACTTCAGTTTTGGTATTTTTTTTTCTATTCTTATTTATTTCAAGATCGTTTTTATTTCCCTTTTGACCTGCAGGTTAAAATTTCAAACTTTCTGTCTTTTCTCCCCTTCATTTTCTGTCAAAAATTTCTAGGTAAACTTTGCTGTAAACTGTTCTTGGTTGGCACTTTTAACAATTTATATATATATCATCTCACTCTGCTAACCTTTATGGTTTCTGCTGAGAAAACTACTGCTAGTAGAATCTTATAAGATTTTCCTTGAATGTGATGAGTTACTTTTTTTTCTTGCAGCTTTCAAAATTCTCTTTGTCATGGAATTTTGATAGCTTGCTTTTAGTATGTTTTTGTGAAGAAAATTTTTTCAGTCTACTTAGAGTTCATTGGGCTTTGTGATTCTGAATATTAATTTTCCTGCACAGATTTGAGGATTTTTTCTATCATTATTTCTTTAATGTCTCTACCCTTTTCTCTTTTTCTGCTCCTTTTAAGCATCTCAGCTGGGTGTGGTGGCTCACGCCTGTAACCCCAGCACTCGGGAGGCTGAGACAGGAGGATCATTGTGAGTTCAAGACCAGCCTGGGCTACAAAGTGAGCTCAAGGCCAGCCTGAACGGCATATTGAGACCCTGTCTCAAAAAGACAAGGGCTGGGGTTTTGGCTCAGTGGCCTAAGTGCCTGCCTGGCAAGTACAAGGTCATGAGTTCAATCCCCAGTGCCGCAAAGAAAAAAAAAAAAAGAATTTCATAGTACATATATTGACTGAATCAATAGTGTTCTAAAAGATTCACAGGTTTTCTACACTGTTTTTTATTGTTTTTTCTATGATTGGACAATTTCACAGGATCTGTAGTTGAATTTGTGGATTCTTTCTTCTGCTCAACTCAGTTTTCTGTTAATATTCTACTGTACTTTTTACTTCAGTCACTGTATCCTTTAGCTCCAAAGTTTTTATCGTTATTTTTAATAGTTTCTTTCTCTGATAAATGAATTGTTTTCTTCATGTATTGTTTTCCTGATTTAATTTGTTGTGTATCTATATTCTCTGGCAACTCACTGATCTTCAAGATTGGCATTTTGAGTTCTTTGTTAGGTATTTCATAGATTTTCATATCTTTGGGATCACTCATTGGAGCTTCATTTGGTTGTTTTGTCATTTCTTTTAGTCAATCATTGGAACTTTATTTGTATCACGTTTCCTGATTCTTGTTTTTAGTGTTCCTTAAAAATGACTTTTTTGTGTTTGCATTTGAAGATACAGTCATCACTTTCAGTATTTACATACTGGCTTTAGGGGGGAAATATTCTTACCAGTAAGTCCATGTAGTTTCTATAGGGCTTTCAGACTTTTAAATGGATGTGCTCACTTTACTTCTCTTTTGGAAATCTTTGAATTGTATACTTTTTCTTCATTTCAAAAATTCAGTGTGTGTGCTAAAAGCCTGTGATTATTTTCCATAGGGTAATCTCTGGGTTACTTAAGGTTTTCTGCCATCTTCCAACTCAGCAGAGTTCATATGACTGGTGGTATCCCTGTTTTCAGATTATTATTCTGTGTCCGTTTCTTTTTTTTTCTTGGTGGGGTTGAGACAGAAGTGGGCCTCTTACAGTGTTCTAAAGAGCTAGAGATACTGTGGCAGTCACTCTTATATTGACCCAAGGGAGAAATTGTGGGCCAAAGGGGTCTTCCTTGGAATTTAGTTATGACCCTGGAGGCAGGGTGATGCAGGAAAAGTGACGCTATTTTTCTGCTCTTCAATGCATATGTTCTTAGATTTTTTTTTCTCTATTGGACATAGGACTTAGCCAGACTCTGCAGGTCCCACAAAGGTATTACTATGTGTAACCGATGGTTAAAATTGGTATTTTTATGGGGGTTTGGGGACTGGAACCTACTATTCCACCGTCTCCTAGGTGTTGGGCCATTTTTTAAGAACATGTCCTTGAACATAACCTCTTACCATGCTCTACTCCTGATAAAGTAAGCCCAATTAGGCAGGACCATGAAGTTCCACTCTTGCAGTGTGCTATGTCACAACACAAGGCCATAGCCATGGATGTTGGATGGAAGGCACCAATCTTTCCAACCTACCCCAACCTCCCTTAGAATAAAACCTACATTCTAGTATTTATGGATTGCCCCAAACATGCAGTATAGAATTTCTAAAACAGAGATGAGAAGGATTGGAATAATGCCTGGTAGAAAGGACAAACTACTTTTCTTATTGTTATGCAATAAATTTTCTTAAGGAAATGCTTCTCCATTTGTATGCCCTTTATATCAACTTCCAGAAACTTTTGTTACTGATTATATATATTTTTCTACTTTTTATCACTGTTTCTATCAGATTTTCCCATTCGTATTTCAGAGGTCCCACTGTTTAGCCAGGAATGGTGGTTGATGCCTATAATCCCAGTACTCTGGGAGGCTGAACCAGGCTGACCATAAATTCAAACCTGGCCTAGGAAAACTAATAAGACCCTGTCTCAAATAAAATATAGGAAAAGGGGACTGGGGATGTAGCTCAGTGCAAGTGGGTTCAATCTCTAGTCAACAAAATCCCACTGCATAATCAAATCTTAACTATAATGGTTGCAAAATGTTGATTTCCTGATTCCAGCATTCTCTCTCTCTCTCTCTTTTTTATTTTTTTTGTGGCACTGGGGATTGAACTCATGACCTTGTGCTTGCCAGGCAGGTACTTAGGCCACTGAGCTAGATCCCTAGACCTTGTCTTTTTGAGACAGGGTCTCACTATGCAGTTCAGACTGGCCTTGGCTCACTTTGTAGCCCAGGCTGGTCTTCAACTCATAACAATCCTCCTGTCTCTTCCACCCAGTGCTAGGATTATAGGTATGAGTCACTATGCTCAGCTCCAGCATTCTCTCTGTGTTGGTTACTTTTCTCTTGTTGCTGACACAAAAATACCTGACACTCAAAATTAAGGGAGAAGAAGTTTGTTTATCTCAAAGTTAGTGGAGGTTTCAGTCTGTAATCAACTGGTTCCCCAATGCTGGGTGGCATGGCAGAGTGGCAACAGTTCAAGGCAGCAGAAGATGGCAAAAGCAGCAAGAGCAAAAGATAGGGGGAACAAGCCTCTTTTCTTCCCTTGTATTGTAAGTGGACTATCCACCTACACCACCTCTATGCTTGCCTCTTATACAGGATGAGGTTGTTTCCAAAGTGAGGACTGTGGCCCTCTGCTGAGTTGCTTAAACTTCTAAACTTCGCAAGTTGACACAATGAATCAAGCATTACACTTTCCAAAACTAATACTTAGTACTTGGTATTCTTTAAGCAAGAGATTTCCTTTTCCATTATTTATCTGCTCATTATTAGTTGAATTTATAAGCTCCACTCCTCTACCACCTAAGAGTTTATATTTCATTACCGCACAGGAATTTTTTCCACTTGATTTGTTCTGATTTGACCAGTAGTGGTCTCTTCAACTTGGATCATACAATCTACTCCATCATTCTTTTGTAGTGTTGTTTTACTTACAAGATTTATGTTGTACTTACCATACCTTAGTCATTTTTCTGAGGAGACCTAGCTCATTTCAGAGAAATGGCATTAAAGACTGTTATTCAACTTTTTGTTATGGCAATAAGTACCTAAGAGAAAAATCTTTATTTTGACTCACAGTTTTTGAGGTTTCAGTCCATAGTTGGTTGGGCCATTGCTTTTGGGCCTGTGATAAGGTAATGGATTATGAAGGGAGCACAGGTGCTCACCTCATGATGGGTATGTGGAAGAGACTGGGATCCCACAGTCCCCTTGGGACATGCTGCCAATGACCTCCCATTGCAAATGTTGTACAACTTGCCAATAACACCATGCTGGAAGACAAACCTTGAATGTGTGGGTTTTTGAAGGACATCCCAGATTCAATCTATAGCATTCCCACCACTGATACATATCTCACAATGCAAAATGCATTTAGCCCTTCTCTGAGTTTCCAAAGTCTTAACGGCTACAGAATTACTCAAAAGTCCAAGTCCAAACTCTCCTGATATTCAAGGCAAACTCAATTCTGAGCCTCTTTTAAACAGTAAAAAATTAGAATGTTTTCAAGATATAATGGTACAAGGTAAATATTCCCATTCCAAAAGGAATGAACATGAAAATAGCAAGGAGAAATCAGACCAAAACCTTGTAGGGAAAACATTAAGTCTTAAATTTCCATGTATAGTATCTAGAACACACTGTGGTAGAATGTGAGCTCCCAAGGACTTGGACATCTCTATATTTTATTTAGTTGGCTGTAGCCCACATTGTCACTCTCTTGAGGTGGCTTTATACACTTCCTGAAGCTTCCCTCAGTAGGCCTACATTCTTAGCATATCTATCCTTTTGAGATCCTCATTGCAGTTTTAGCTTCACAGTGCTGTGCATTGCCCTGTCAGGAATAGGGCAGGAACATCAACCCTTCCATTTACTACTGCCTGGCCTCGTAGACTTTTCTTTGAAATCTTGGAGGAAGCTTTCATGACCCCATAACTTTTATATTCTGCATGCCTACAGAACCAACATAATGCAGACAACACTAAGGTCTGCCACTGACATGAGCTATACTTGAGACTGCTTGAACTTGACTATAAAGTCCTCTTGTTACCTAGCTGGCTGAAACAGATCCCAGGGCAATGATTCCCTAGCGGCTTTGGGATGAACTGGGAATCCAGGGTTCACTTTTCAAAACATTTTGAGTTTGAAAATATTTAAAACAAATTTGCTTTTTTTTTTAAATCTCTGAGCTGCGATAGCTATAGTCTGGCCAATTCCTAAGATTCTCTCCAGGTATCTTTCATGTTCTCCCAATGCAAAATACTTGGCTTCTATTTAATGGTGCTAATCTCTTAAGCAACTTCATTTTCCTTGGTTGTATCATTGAATATGGTCCTTTCTAGCTCAACTGTAAGTTTTCCAAATCTTTCAGCTGTTTTTGTTTCCATTTTTCACTGTAAATTTTGCTAAAAGCACCAATAATACCCATACTTCTACCTACATGCTTAGTGGACTTGAAATTTCTTCTGCCACAGGAATTTCTTCTAGTCCATCTCATTTAACCTCAGTGTCCCAGAAGATATTGGACCATGGAAAAATGCAGATAAATTCTTTACCATGTTATAATATAAAGAATCTCTAGTTTCCAATAGAGTCCTCATTTCTATTCATCAGCATTCTTTTCACTATTCACAATTTTGTAATTATTCTGTTTTGTTGTTTGTTTGTTTTTGTTTTGTATATGGTAGAATAAATCCAGTAGACTCTACTGCTGAACTACATCCCTAGCCCTTTTTAGTTTTTAATTTTGAGACATGGTTTCACTAATTGCCCAAGGTGAGTTTGAACTTGCCATCTTCTTGCCTTATCCTCTCAAGTAGCTAGGATTATAGACATTGTACCACTGTGTCTGACTCAGTATTCAGGTCTTTTAAACTTCTATCAGAACCTCTCATTAAGTTCTTCAATTACAGTCTTGTAGGTTGCCTTTATCCACTTCTCAAAATTTTTTTTCAGATTTCTCCTCATATCAATTTCCAAGTTTCTTCCTCATTGTTTTTTTTTTTTTTTTTTTTTGCGGCACCAGGGATTGAACTCACGACCTTGCGCTTGCCGGGCAGGCGCTTAGACCGCTGAGCTAGATCCCCAGCCTTGTTTTTGAGACAGGGTTTCACTATGCCATTCAGGCTGGCCTTGAGCTCACTTTGTAGCCCAGGCTGGTCTCGAACTCCCAAAGATCCGCCTGTCTCAGCCTCCTGAGTGCTGGAATTACAGGCGTAAGCCACCACGCCCGGCTTTTTCTTCCTCATTGTTATAGTAACAGTAATGACCTTGCTTCTTGGTATTCATTAACTTTGCATTATTATAACAAAATATCCGAAATAATCAACTTATAAAGAGGAAATGTTTATTTTGGCTCGGTTTGAGAAGTTTTGCTCAGAGTCTGTTGGCCTTATTGCTTTTCAGCCTGTGGTGAGGTAGTATGTCATGTTAGCAAGCATATAGTAGAGCAAAAAGCCACTTGCTTCATGGTCAGAGTACAAACAGAAAGGAAAAGGAGGTTCCAGGGTCCTGATATCCCATTCAGAGGTATATGCCAAATGACTAGAAGATCTGTTATTCATGTTTTAAAGTTTCCACCACTTCTCAGTAGCCCCAGGGTGGGGAAGAAGACATTAGTGCATGGGCTGCTGGAGGACAGTTATGATCCAAACATAGACCAAGAGTTCATTGTAAAGTATACTGGAGTGATGCTGGAGTGTTTTTGTTCTTCATTAGTGGCTCTGAACCTATCATCCTCCTGCCTCAGGTTCCTGAGTAGCGAGGATTATAGACATGCACCACTGTGCCTGGCTCAAAATTTGGAAACTCTGTACATGTAAATATACAAATATATGTACATATGTACATGTGTAGTATTATAGTTTGTGTCTAGATGTCTCCCCCAAAGCCCCATGCAGTCACAGGGGTTTTTTGGAGGTGCCTGAATCTAGAGTGTGTGATTCGTAGCGCAGCACTAGTGTTAAGGGTGCTGGGATTAAGGGTGAATGATTGCTGGATCAATCCACTGACTGGATTTGCACCGCCCTAATCCTGGTAGAATGGATACATTATATGGGGCAGAAAGAGGCTTGTCTCACTCTCTCTTGTTGCTTTTGCTAACTTCCACTGCTATGAAGTGTTGCTCCTCTGTCATGTGCCACTCTGGAGCTGACTTGGAGCCAGTTGATTATAGACTGAAACCTCTACAAACTGCGAACTGAATAAACCTCTTCCCCTTTAACTTTGGGTGTGGGATATTTTGTCTCGGCAACAAGAAAAGTAACTAAGAAATATAGATACAAATACTTATTTTTTAAATCATGACTTCCATTAATACTTTCAACTCCAAATCATTCCACAAAAGTTCTTTCTTTCCTTTTGCCATACCATATGGGCGTGTCCCTTTTTTCTTAAAGAGAAAACTTTTGTTCCCAAGAATGTAAGTATACTTACTCATTTGCTCAGCCTTATAATACATCCACATTTTTTCTGACTTTTGTTGGTCACATCACTACAAAAAATAATTATACTAAAAAGAGAATATTAATAAAGATTTAACATTCTTGCTCACTAACTTCATCTGATACTAGTGAAATATTCTGTTTAAAGTCACTGAATAAATTCTTTCACTGTGGTTATGGTGTTCACTTAAAATACTTAAGAGATCATTTGCTTGTTTGCTTTACATTTTAGAACTGCTCATCTATTAAATTTTTAACATTAGTAAGCTACTAAGACTCAAAAAATATGAAAAGTTATGCTTAGAAAGGTATCATTCATTCCCATATTCCATTTGCTTGACTGACTGCCAATCAGTTGAAGATCAAGAATTTCATTATTTTCTTTGTTATACCAAAGGTAGAATTGTATGCATGTGTGTATATGTACACATATGTACATATATGTACACACATATATATGTACATACATAAATACATGTACATATATATATAGAGATGTGTATATATACTATATGTGTATAGATACACTTTTTGCCTTTTTCAGTAAATATCTTCTATAAACCACTCTACATCAATACATGTACAAGTTCACTCTTTTTTTATACCAATAGATAATACTCGTTTTAGTGCACATTTCACAGTTCATCCATTTTTTTTAACGTTTATTTTAAATTGACAATTATGCACATTTATGGGATACAATGTTATGTTTTGATACATGTATATATTGGGGAATCATTTAATTAGACAAATTAACATACATACAATCCCATATATTTAACATTTTTTTGTTGTTGGGAATGTTCAAAATTTTATCTCTTCTAGTTATTTTGAAATATGCATTACAATGCAATTAACTACAGTTCCTGTACTGTGCAGTAGATCACCAGAACTTGTACTTGCTATCCAAATGTAACTGTAACTGTTGAACAATTTGACATTTAGGTAATTTCTGATATTTTAAAATTAAATTTAATGCTGTGCTTAATCAATTTGTATATATAGTATATATTTTTATTATGTGTTGAAATTGTATCTTTAAGATAAATTCCTACTAGAAAGATTATTGGGTCAAAGAGTAAATATATACATACTTTGCTAGACATTGCTAAATTCCCCTTCTGAGGACTATAGTATTTGTATCTCAAATGTCTCCAGAGTAATGCTATTGTGAGGTGAAACTTATTGGGAAGTTCTTAGGACACTGGGGGTATGTCCCTGAAGGAGACAGTAGGATATTGGTCTCTTCCTCTTTTTTTCCTGATCATGAAGTGAGTGGTTTGCTCTGTCATGCACGATTATCACCATAGCCATTTGGCACCCCATCAGAGTCCTAAAAGCAATAGGTCCTTCCAATTATGGACTGAAAACTCTAAAACTATGAGCCAAATAAGACTTTTCTAAATTAATTACCTCAGTTACTTTTGGTATAGTGATGGAAAGCTAATGCAAGAGGCACTGTATCATTTAGTATTCCTACCACAATGCCCATTTCTCTACAGCCCCAATAACAAAGTATACCGTTTACTTTTTGCACCTAAGGGTACTTTTAAATAGTTATTTCCCATTATTATTTAAATTACATCTTTACTGGTTATTTTTGTCTCTACCTGTGAACTGTTTGTTCATGGCTCTTGCCTATTTTTATATGCAATTTATTTTCCTTTCTCTCCTCAACTCAAAAAATCCCTAGTACAGCCAGGTGTGGTGGTACATGCCTGTAATCTCTGCAACTCGATATGCAGGATATTGCAAGTTTGAGGTCACACTGGATACCTTAGTAAGATCACTGTCTCAAAGAAAAGTAGGAGGGGCTGGGGATGTAACTGAGGATATAGAACTCTTAGAGTGCACAGGCCCAGGGTTCAGTGCCCAGAACTGCAACACCAAAAAGTCTTCACTACAATTGGGATTAGACTTCTTAATTGTCATTTATCTGGCAAATACTTTTTCCCAGGTTGCCTTTCAACTTTGCTTATGGTTTTTTATCTCAAAAATATATACATACATAATACACATTTATATAAAACACAACATAATTATATATATGTGCTTAATACACATATATATACATACACATATATTATACACATATACTATTATATATATATACATATATACACATGCACACATATACATAGTGGTACTTGGGGTTGAACCTAGGGCCTTTACACTGAGTTGCATCTTTATTTCTCTTTTTATTTTTTAAGACAGGATCTTGCTAATCTGCTAAATTTCCCAGGTGGAACTCAAACTTGTGATTCTCTTGTCTCACCCTCCCAGAGTACTGGGATTACAGGTGTGCATTGCTGTAAAGACTTATATTTTTATAAATTCAAATTTATAATTTTTTATTGCATCAGGATTTTAAGATGTAAGTCAAAGTCTTATAGCTAAAAAGCCTGTGCCTACTAAGGCTATAGAGAAACACCCATGTTTTCTTCGACAATTCACATAAACTGTCCTTTCCCTTTATTGTTAAATCTTTAATCCAAGCCAGATCTGCCTCTGCCTGCCAGCCACCACCATCAGAAGACTTGCTTCCTGTGGGCAGTGAGCACAAGCAGGGACACATAGCCAGGTAAGCCCAGTGAACTTGCAGGCCGCAATTGGAGACCTTTGCTTCCTTCAGGCAGCCAGCACCCAACAGGAGAATCAGACAAACACACCCCTGTGTGCCTGCCACCATCAGGGGAGTCCTGGTGTAGACACGCAGGCTGGGAAAAGTAGCCCCACCACCACACACCTCTGGCCATCCGGGCCAGCCCCATCATAGCTGCACAGGTCTGGAGAAGCCTGTCCCATGCCTTGCTACCTCCCTGTAAACCTGGGATCAGAGCCTGTCCAGTTCTCCTACACTCTGGAGGGGCAGCCAATGTGGGAAGTGCCTGGGATCCCACAACCAGCTTGTTGGGAGGAACCCAGGAGAATGACAAGAGGAAGGAGCAAAAGGCAATCTCAGACCTCCAGCCCACACAGAACAAGTCTGGGAGATTCAGTCATGGAAGAAAATGGAAGTCACACACCTGATATTTCCAAAAGGATAGCAACTAAAGTAAAGAAACAACTCCATGAGACTGTAAAAGTAATCAAATAAGAAATAATGTCTCAGGTAAAAGAAGAAATCACAAACATAATGAAAGAATTCCTGAGCATAACTGAAGAAGACATAGATTAAAAAAAGAAGAGCATAGGAAAATGATGGAAACCTTCAATGAAACAATATAAGAAGGAATTACAATGCATGGAACAGATTCAAAGAGATCTTTAGGAAATTAAAAAGTCTATTGAAAGTTGGCAAAACGGCCTGAAAGAGAGACTGAAGATAGACTTTCAAGTCTTGAAAACAGGATCACAGCTAGCAATTGTAAAAGGAAAGATCTCTTAAAAATAACAAGGAACCCGGAAATAACAATTCAACGACTGCAAGATGATGCAAAGAAAAAATAATTTAAGAGTGATAGGTACTAGCAAAAAAGCAGGGGTCAACACAAATGAAATAAAAAGCCTATTTACAGAAGAAGTTTTCTGCTATTACTAACATGGGAAAAGGATCTGGCATTCAGATAAGCAAGACATATAGACTTCCAAGTAACCATAACCAAAGTAAATCTACACCCAGACATATAATAATCAAGATCCCAGAAATTTAGCACAAGAACAGAATATTAAAGGCTGTTAGAGAAAAGAAACAGATCACCTATATAGGAAAACCAATCAGAATCACAGTAGACTTGTCAACACAAACCATCAAGTCAAGAAGAGTTTGGAGTGAAGTGCTTCAAATCCTGAAAGAAAACAATTTCCAACCCAGATTGATGTACCTTGGAAAACTATCTTTTAAAATTGATGGGAAAATAAGATTCTTCCATGATAAAAGAACAACTGAAGGAATTCATAACCACAAAACTAACCCTACAGAGAGTGCTGAAGGATATTCTAGAGAGAGATAAAGATGACCATGGTTCCAGGAACAGCTGCAGAGGAGGAACACCAAACAAGACAGGCAACTGAATGAAGGAGAAAAGTGGAGAGCCAATAGCAGGAGGACAGCATGGCAGAGACAAACCAATGTGTGCTGGTTGTAACCATTAATGTAAATGGCCTCAATTCACTGATAAACCCCGGAAGAGTGGCTCAAGAAACAAGATCCATCAATATACTGAATACAAGAAACACATTTAACTCGAAAAGAAATTCATAGACTGAAAATTGAAGGAGAGAAAACAATTGTTCCATGCGACAGAAGACCAGAACAAAGAAAGGGTAACTTGCCCATCAACCGCAGAATGGGTAAGAAAGATATGGTATTTTCATACAATGGAAAGTTACCCAACTATAAAGTAGGATAATCTTGAGGCTCTTGTAAGTAAATGAATGTAACTGGAGAGCATGCTCATGGGTGAAATGGTTTAGATTCTTACAGGTCAACACTGAGTTATCTTCCTAGCATAAAAAACTGAAGGAGTTGGTGGACTCCAAAAAGCACAATAGATGTTATGAAAATGATAGGGGAGGAAATGCCTAAAAAGGGAAAATGGTAACCACTGTTAATTTCCTATTATCTTGTTTTGAATTCTTGTATCATTTTCATAATTTTGTTAGGTTTAGTTTTATTCTGTCATGTTTTGTTAGATTTTACTGTGTCTGATGGTATGGGCAGTTATTTTGAAGATAACAGGATGTATTATGGCAACCATTGTTTTTTTCCTATTATCTTGCTTTGAAGTCCTATAATGCTTTCATTCTTTTGTTTTGACTGGTTTTATTCTGTGTTGTTTTGTTTGATTTTATTATGTGTGATGATATAGACAGCTATTGAAGAAGACAAGACATTATGGTAGCCATTGCTGATTTCCTATCATTTTGTTTTGAAGTTCTCTAACACTTTCATTCTTTTTTTTCCATTGGCTTAATAGTTTATTCACTATAATAGCTTTAATTATTACTATATAGCCAATAATCTTGGCTAGTCAAGCTCCAGACCCACATCTATTGTCTGCTATACATCATCAGCTGGATAGCTCATTCGAATCATGTATTCAGTATAACCAGAAATAATCTTCCCATGCACAGATTTATAAACAGAAAACTCGATCACACCAAAAAAATATGCTTCATCAAATAAGATATGCTAAGAATTTTGTTTTGTTTTGTTTTACACAATAGTGGAAAACTAAAGTATCTTATTCTTTGGTTTTTGCAGATGTCAATTTTGAGTAATATTTCTTCCAACATTTCTTCATTTTGCCTTGCTTCACATGGACCAACCTAGTCATGGTACAAATAATTGCAGGACTGGAAAATCTGACTTAAAGATGATTCTATATATCAATTCTAATATGATATTTGCAATCAAGTAATTAGTTCAAGTGACTTCGGACACAGTTCTTTGACTTTATCTCCTCTATAATTTCTGAAGACAAATAATTGTGAATAAACTTTGAACTTAAGTGAATTTTACATTGTTTCTTTTGCTTATTTCTTCTTTTGTGGCTTTGGCTATTAGTGAGATATACAAACATTTTGCCAAATTCCATCCCCAAAGGCTTTTCACCTATGTTCTCTGTATTTTCTGGTCTTACATTTAGGTCTGTTATCCATGAATAGATTTTGGTCTATGGTATAAAACAAGGATCCAATTTTATTTTACATGTGGAAATCTACTTCTTTCACCATTCTTTCCCCATTGTGTCATTTTCGAGTATTATCAAAAATTATTATCTTACTATTATTTTTGTAATAGAGAGTCAACACAGGGCCCTTACACTGAACCATATCCCCAGACCCCCCACATTTTTCTCAGACAGGATCTTACAAAGTGGCTAAGTTGCCCAGGTTGGCTTGAATCTGTGATCCTGCCTTCCTCAGCTTCTCTAGAGTGCTAAGATAACAGGTGTGTGTCACTGCATTCAAATGTCAAAAATTATTTCACCATATTGAATTTCTGGGTTCTGTACTCTGTTCTATTGGCTAATATAATTGCTTTTATCATACATTATAACTTGATAGTATGATTTTAAGTCAAGAACATCATAACGTCTCTTAGTTGTGAGGAGTCACGTTTATGCAGGTCTTCTATAATTCCATACAAATTTTAGGTTTTTTTTTTTATATGTCTGTGGTAAACACCATTGGGATTTTGATAAAATTGTGTTGAAATCCTAGATTGTTCTGGGTACTAGGGATATTTTGACAATATTAATTTTTCTGATCCACAGAACAGGATATCTTTTGTTATGGTTTGTGTTTGGATGTACCCCTAAAACCTCATACAGTCATGTGGAAGGGGAGGGTTTGGAAGCAGCTGAATCTAGAGTTTGTGATTGGTCCATTGTCTAGTGCTGGGATTGGGGGTGTGAGTGCTACACCCATCATATAGCAGATACCCTACATACAATACAAGGAGGAAAAGAGGCTTGTTCCTCCCTTTTGCTCTTGCTGCTTTTGCTGTCTCCCACTGTCCCAGCTGCCAAGAACTGCTGCTCTTCTGCCAAGTGCCACCCTGCTTTGGAGCTAGCCAATTATGTACTGAAACTTCTATAAACTGTGAGCTAAATGTTTCCCCCCTTAACTTTGGGTGTTGGATGTTTTGTCTGTTAGGAGACAAAAATAACTAAGACACTTTGTCATTTATGTCTTCAGTTTCTGTCACTCATGTTGTATAGTTCTTTCAACTCCTTGATGAAATTTATTCTTAGGATTGCTTTCTTGTGAGTTTTTTTCTCCTTACCCAACTCCCTGGTAGTAGGAATTGAATCCAAGGGCCTTGTACTGTGCTGCATCCCATCTTTTAAAAATTTTATTACAGGGTCTTGTTAACTTGTTCAAGTTCACTTGGAAGTTGTAATCCTCCTGCCTCACCCTCCCAAGCAGCTAGGATTACAAATATGTTACAACTGTGCCTAGCCTTTTATGATTTCTTTTTTTTTTTATTGTTATTGGTGTATGTTACTGGTTTCTATGTTTATTTTGTTTCCTGCAACTTTACTAAATTTACTAGTCACAACCACTTTTTGGTACAATCTTTGGCAGTTTTTACATATACAAATGTGTGATTAACATATAGTGACTTTATATTTAAAAAACTACTACAGTAAAATACAAATTACTGTCAATCCTCCTCAAAACACTGGCTGCCTCCATGTGCTGAATTGATTCAAAACATTTAGCTTTCACAGTGATTTCGACTATGGAGCAGAACCAGAAGTTAACATGGTGACAGATCCAGTATACATGGTGCCAGATTCATAAATAAGATGGATGAGGACACACTGTAATAGTTTTTACAAGCCTGCCTTTCCAAAGAAGGCATTTAGCAGCACCATATTTTGTATTACACCTTCTAAAGACATGAAAGGACTTCCAGAACTGCTTTAGAAAGAGTCAAAAACAGTGGCATATATTTGAAGTGAGGAAGAGTATGTTGAGAGAAATTACTAGGAATGTGTCTTCACTGTAATTTTTAAAAGCTTAAAACATTTATTGTGTATTTTGTTCATACCTCATAAAATGTTACCTGCAATAGACAACTTTATTCTTTTACTTTTTCATTTGGAAGAATTTTCTTATCTAAATGCTCTTGCTAGTACTTACAGTGCTGTGTTGACCAGAAGTGGTAAGAACGGGTATCCTTGTCTTATACTGAATCTTAGTGAAAGTTTTTTCCTATTGTTAACTTTGGGTTTTTCATAAATATCCTTTTTTATGTTGAGGAACTTTCCTTCTATTCCTAAAATACTGAACTTTTACTAGGAAAGGTTACTAGACTTTTTTGAATGCTATTTCTGCATCAAGTGAGATGATTGTGTAGTTTTAAATCTCGTTCTAAGGTGAGGTATCATACTTACTCACATAGCAGCCTTATATGGAAGGGTATGTCCCACAATATATAATCTTTTAGATGTGCCATTAGATTCACAGTGCTAATATTTGAGGACTTGTGCATCAATGTTCATCAAAGAAATGAGTTACAGTTCTTGTGATACCTTTATCTGGGTTAGATGTCAAGGAGATATTGACCTTATAATGCTGGAAGTACTCCTTCTAGCTTTATTTTTTGCAAGTTTCAAAAGAACTGGTATTAAACTTCTGTATATCTGACAAATGCAACTGTGGGGTCATTTGGTCCTGGGTTTCTGTTAGAAGGCTTTTGATTATTTCTTCAATCTCTTCATTTGATATTAGCCTATTGAACCTTTTAAATGTGCGAGTATACAATGGATATTCATTGTAGGTAGTTGGTACATGTACATGACACACCTTAATTCTTATGTTCCCTTACTTCCATCTTTGTCCCTTCCCAACAGAAAAGATGTTTTATATTATTTTTCTTTTACATATCTTTATACTGTGTATTCCTTAATAACTTATTGCAGCTTAGGTTTTACTTTTTTCCCCCTCTAGTACTAGGGATTGAACCAGGGCTTCACATGTGCTATGCAAATACTACACCAACTATACAGCTAAATTCCCAGCACTTTATTTCTGAGTCAGGGTCATGATGAACTGATGAGGCTGGCCTTGTACTTGTTGTGATCCTTCTGTCTTGGCCCCTGAGGAGCTGGTATTATAGATGTGTATGTACTTGGGAATGTTAGTTACTTTTGACCATTCTGAATTTTAACCTTCGTGTTAGTTAGATATGATTTATACACCATCATAGAGAAAGCATTCTGGGTTAGATGATGTATTTACCTCTACCAGTGAACCTTAATACTTTCATATGTACTATACTACTGTCCTTTTGTTTCTACTTAAAATATTCAGTTAAGCATTCCCTGTAAGGCAAGTGTAGTAATAAATTCCTTTAGTTTTTGCTTGTCTAAGACCTTATTTTTCATTTCTGAAGAACAACTTTGGTTGTTACCCTTGGCTGATAGATTTGTTTAGCATTTTGATTACATTGTCACATTCTGTCATGTTCCTGCTGAGTCTTCCTGACAGTTGAATGCCAATTACCTTATATGTTACTTGTTGCTTTAAAATTTTTGTTTTAATTCTAACATTTGATTACAATGTGTCTTGTAGATGACCTACTTGGATTGAATAGTTTGGAGACTTTCTTTAGAGTTTAATGGTATCCCATAAATCTTATAGGCTGTCTTTACTCTCCATCAGAAGGAAACAGCTATTTCAAAAAATTCCCTCCTAGACATTATGGTAGCCATTGTTGGTTTCTTGTTGTCTGACTTGAAGGCCTGTAATGCTTTCACTCTTTCGTTTCATCTAGTTTTATATTATTTTGTTTTGTTTGAGTTTATTGTCTGTAAATGTATGCACAACCATTTTGAAGAAGGCAAGAGACACTAGGGTAATCATTGTTAATCTCCTGTTATGTTTTGAAGACCTGTATTGCTTGCAGTGTGCTGTTCTGAAATGCTATATTGTGTTTGACTCTATTCTGTTTTGTTATGCTTTTTGTTTTGTTCTATTTTCTTTAAAATAAAAAAAAAATTCCCTCCTAATCTTGCCTGTCATGGAAGTGCTCAAATTACATTTTTTCTTATAGTGATTGAATTCTTCAGCTTCAACATTTGCCTTGTTCTTTTATTAATGATAGCTATTTCTTCGCTGAATTTCTCATTCAGATCATCAAGTGATTTCACGTAATTGCCTATTAGTAGTCTTCTGTATCATTGTTGTCTTAAGATCATTTATTTTCAACTCCTTTTTTGGAAATTTATAAATTTCCATTTCTTTGGAATCAGGTTTGGCAGAAATGAACTCTTAGGCATTTGCTTTTCCACATTTCTTTTGTTTCTGTCTGTATATCAAGTTGTGCAGTCACTTCTTCCAAACTTTTGAGTGGCTAATGTGGGGATGAATTTACCTATAGATGGGCCTGAGGTTACCAGCAAGGCAGGATGTGATGGCTCTGGTTCTGTATGTGTGCAGTGGTATAGTGTCTGCACAACTTTTACCAATGTGATCAGTTAGCCTTTATTGCAGGTCTCAGTGGTCTAAGGAGAGAGTTTTACTGTTCTGGTCTTCCTCATAGTAGAGAATCTTAGCTGAGGGAATGTCTCTGTACTGCATTTGACCACATTATGGGTAGCTACAGCGGCACTAGAATGTAGGACAGAAGTGCTTGGAGTGGCCATGAAATCAGGTTGCTGAGCTTAGTGTTGTCAAACTACTGTGCCATTAGAAGTTTTTGTCCCTTGACCTCCCCATAAGCCAGAGTCTGTTGTTCTAAGGTGCATCTCAGGTCCAAGGGTTTGAGATACATTCTTGGTTCTGACCTGAGTGGCAGGGCACAATACTGGCACAGCTCCAGGAAAGAAGGGGTGCTCTAGAGGCCCAGGGCTTAGAGGGCAGGACAGATCTGCAACAGGGCATAGGGACAGCTTGGGTACTGAGAGATGAGATACCATGTATCTCAGACTGCACCTTGGGATAGTGGGGAGCAACAGCAGCCCAGGCTCTGTGAGAACAGGTAGAACAGCATCAAGGATGCAGAACTGGAAAGATGGACCTTGGCTTGGGCCCTGGGATGTCAGGGTGCAGTGCAGCAATAATACTTCCCAAAGAGACGGGGAGCCTCAGAAACTCAAACTGCAGCATATTCTAGTTCTAGGTAGGTAGGGAGATGTGGTTGAGTGTAGGTTGGCAGCATTCAAACAAGACTGATTACTTGGGGTGTGAGGCATTGCTTCTGCTCAACAGCGAATATATGTCTACCTGGGTCAGTGGAGCATATGGATCCCCAGGGGTAGGGGCGCCACATTTGTACTGGCATGTGCAAATGCTTTTCTCTTAGGTACCAGAGGCTTGGAGCTCCTGAGATCTGCTTCACTTGTAGTACATAGGAATTTCCAAAATATGCAGGCAGCCTGTGGTCACTCAGGATGGGGTGCCATATCATCACTTTGGGGCTGGAGTTATCATTAGAGATACTAGTTTATAATTTTTTCCCTTGTAATATTGTTGTCTGGCTTTGATGTCAGGGTAATGCTTGCTTTATAAAATGAGTTTTGAACTACTGCCTTCTTTTCAACTTTTTGAGAGTGAGACTAGTATTTTGTTTATAAATTGTGCTTTAATTTCTGTAGATACAAGTATAAGCTTTCACTGTGCATCCAAAATATAAAACACATCTATACAGACATAGCCCACATGCTTATTTCTTTGAAAAGAAAAAAAAATTTTAATTAATTAAAACTAGTTTATATTCAGTGTAAAAACTCAGGAGGTAAAGTTCTTTGTTTGGTAGAACTCCACAGTGAAACCATGTTCTGGGCTTTTCTTTGATGGAAGACCTTTTACTACTGATTTAATCACCTTACTTTTTATAGCTCTGTTCAGATTCTCTGTTTGTTCGTGTTGCAGTCGTGGTAAGATATATGTGTCTAGGAATTTATCCATTTCCTCTAAGTTATCTAATTTGTTGCTGTATAACTATATTAGTCTCATATAATCCTTTGTATTTCTGCAGATGTAGAAGATGACCTGGGCAGCTCTCCTTGAATGTAGACCAATTGCTTTAGCATTAAACTGAGCCCTGTTTTTATATATTGATATATACAGAGCACTGTTATTAACTCCATGACATTAGCCTCTTCAGTACAAACTGCTCACTTTGTAGACAATTGGACAAAAACAGCTGATGACAGTTAAAAAATTCAGCAAAAAACTGATATAAAGTTGCAAGCCCAACTGAGCATTCTAAAATTTTGTCCTTTGGATGGAGAGCAGATTAAAAGTTTATAGCTACAACAGGATTTAAAGTGTCACTACAATATGACTCATTTTTGTATCACCCCATTATCACACAGTAGAAGCATACATCCTTGGGGGATTATCAAAAAACATATATAAGGGGCAATCCATCAGACTATTACTATGGACATAGATACTCTTCAGAGACTAGCGCTATGTCACAACAGTGAGCTACTTTAGATACCAAATTAAAGATTAAGATAAGTTTGCTGATGCTATAAAACTAAATCCATTTGTGTATCTCAAGGCTCACTTTTGGTTTTAAATCAGAATTAGTGTGCTCATTCTCTTGTTTATAGTTCTTCTCATTAAAGTCTGGCATAGAGGATTTACAACCCAGGTCCTTCAAAAAGACAAGGGAAAGATACAGAAGACAACTTGGACAGCTCTCCTTGAATGCAGAACAATTGCTCCAGTGCTAGTTAAACTGAGCCCTATTTCCATGTACTGATATGTACACAGCTGGCTATGCTATTTCCTTCTCCCTTCAATTGGCTCTAAGTAATGCAAACAAGGCTAGCTGAGGTACTGATACGTAATTCTTGAAATCAGCCAACAGTTTCCTGTTTCCTCATATCATGTTCCCTATAAACAGTTGAGTACAGCAAGATGGCAGAGCCACATAGCTTCAGGAATATCAACTGGGTTTGACCTCCAAGACAAGAGGCTATGACTTTCCAGGGTACAAGTTTACATCAGAAAGTAAGCAACAGTCTCCTAAATGACAGGGAAGACTTACTACTTTCCTTTAACCAACAACTACCCATGAAAAATCACTGTTACAAGTTTCTTATATATCTTTCCTGAAATATTCTAGGTATATATAAAGTAGCATTTATTGCTTCACCTCACTCCTACATGTGTGTGCCACCTATTATTTTCTTCTTCACTTAATGTACCTTGAGTAACATTTCTAAAAGCATATGTAGATATTTCTTTTACACTGTTTAAACATACTAGTTATTTTAGAAATAATAAACATCCTTGTATAATTTGTTCATTTATATATTTTGTCCACATGTATCTCCAGGTTATTTGCCTAATTTTAAATCAAATGGAATATACATTTAACATTCTGAAAAAGGATTGTCAATTTCTCTCCAATACATAATTATAGAGATTTATAACCTCTGATGCATTTTTTTTGTTGAAGTAGAACAATGTGTTATTAGTGTTTATATGAAATACAATTGAGGGGAAAATGTAACTTTTCAGACACTGAAGAGCGTATTAATCCAAAGAAAGCATCTGCCATTAATCAAGCCTTTTTCTTTGTTAACTACTGTAATTTAGACTGGGTTTTGAAGAGAGATGGATATGGGTTCCAGTCCCAGCAGCTTTGCCATGGAGGATCTGTGTGATTTTGAGCACGTTATTTAAACCTTTTAAGCCTTGCTGTGTTTTTTTACCCCCAAAATGGGGAAAATAACAGTGCCTACCTAGTAAGAGTTATCATGAAAGTAAGTATATTCAGTGTTTATTGAAGAGCCCAACAAGAGCATGTGCTTGATAGTTCACATGGTATGAACTAAATGATCAACAAACAAAAACATGTATTTTCAAAAAAACAGTACAAAGCTGGCATGGTGGTGTTCACTTATAGTCCCAGCATTCTGGAAGTCTGAAGCAGAATAAGTGCAAGTTCGAACCCAGCCTAGGCTACTTAAGCAACCTGGCAAGACCTTGTCTCAAAAAATAAAAACTGGATGTAGAGTCAGCTTACTGCAAAGGCTCTGAGTTTAATTACCAGTACTGGAAACAAAACCAGAGAATATGAACACTGCAAATCCCCAACAATAAGTAGTTTTTATTTTGAGTCAATTCCTAAGAATATAAAAATCACTGGAACCCCTCATAACTATTGTTAATGGGCAGAAGTTAGTATGGAGTACCACTCAATTTCATAGACCCTTAAAAAATACCAAGCATTAATTCAATAATAAGGAGATTTAGCTTAAATGTATCAGATTAGATGTTATCATGTACTTCTCAACCTATAATAGATCAAAAGAAGTTCTAAGAGCATCTTAATAATGGTTGGTAGATTATAAACTATTATCTGGAATGGCTATAAAAAGTAAGCATAAAACTTCAAGGTTGCACCTGATTTCAAGCACTTCCTTAAATATATTCTAAGTCCCAAGACTTCTTAGAGGTGTGATCACTTCCAATCCCCATATATAAAGGAAAATGTAACATGTATAATTGGAGACATCAAAAAACATTTAAAGTAGAAGCCATAAAATGTTATTTGTAGTTTAAAGATCAAATTTATTAGATTAAGAGATGTATACATGGACTATAAATACTGCACAGATGACTTCATTCACAGTCAAGCACAGTGATATAACCAGTTGCCAACCTATTTTGTGGATACTCTTGTTCTTTTGTTCCAAGAAAAGTTTGCACCGTAAGACTTGGACTTAGGTTTTGGAACTTTCCTTTCTTCAATGTCATAGCTCCACCCTAGAGGGAAACACAAGAAACAAACAGGAACAGAATTAAGATACCTGAAGAAACACAGTTAGCAGAGGCTAACTTTTATAATTTAATGTTCATTTAACATCAAGAGTAAATGCCAATATATTTAAAACATAAATAACTTAGAAATTGGTTCCTTTACACAGTAATCCTATGAGGCAAGAAGATCCAAATGTTGTCTAAAGATGATCTGTCATGTCTCACATTAAAGGTGGAGCTGATTATTTCATTTCTCCTTGCTCAATATTCTTTGCTCAATTAGTGATGGTTATGTATTATTTAAACTTTAGATTTCTCTACGTGGTTTCAACATGTGACTTCTTTAACTATGATGTGGAACAATGAACAATATGGCTCATCTCACTGTTTAAAACCTGGTGTCTTTACAACAGTTTGGAACTCATCAAAAATGACAGAAGAAAATATGTGTGTTGTGGGTGAATAGACTGATAGATCAGAGTTTGACTGGACCGTAAGAGATCACATGGTTCAGCTCTCCTACTGACTAAATTTTCAGTATTTCTTTCAAGGTCTACATTACTTAGAATAACATGAAATTACTGATGACAATGCAGCTGCTTGAGCCTGACTGCTGACCTAGTGGATCAGAATCTGTGGTGGGGGTTTGAGAAGTTGCACTTTATTTTTCTCTCAATTCCAGAAGAATTTTATGTGTAGAAAATTAAGAACCACCAGTCAAAACTGCCTATTATTTCTGGAGAGTTTACCTCTTTTCTTCAAAGCCCTTTTCAGTGTTTCATAATCTTGAAAACTTTCTCCTAAGGAACAGCTAAATCAATATACTCCTCCTTAAAAATATAATTAAGGTACCCTTCATTCTTTAGGCCAACCAACCCTAGTAATTTCCTTTTCTTTGTAAGATTCATTTTCCTATCCGTGTAATTTATCACTCTTCTCTCTCAGGATTTCTTCAGTTAACTAATCTTAAAACATCTGATTCCACGTATTCATGTATAAATTGTCCAAACTGAGTATTATTATACAGTGTAAATAAGTGAGCTTCATTTCATAAGGTCTAAAAAATTCTAATGCCTCTTAGTATAGTACTTGCTGCCCCTTAGTTGAAATTCAATTTTGCCACAAAAGATCTATAAAACCCAAGTAATTAAAGTATACTACTACGAATATCCAAAAAAGAAGAATAAGCCAGGCATAGTGATAATCTCAGCTACTCTAGAGATTGAGGGAGGGCCACTTTGGGAAACTCAGTGAGACCCTGTTTCAAAAAATAAAATTTTTAAAAAGATTCAGAAAAATAAGTAGTGGAGTGCTAGCCCTTACTAGGCAAGGCTCTGGGTTCAATCCCCAGTACCACAAAAAAGGAAGATAACATTTAACACAATATTTCAAATTACTCTTTTATAATGTATCCATAGTAGGACAATATATTCCCAATGCTAGAACTTTCATCTTCAAAGAAACTCCAACAGTTATAGGGAAGGGGGAAGCAGGAAGGCAAATTAAACATCACAATGTAAGAGAATATATAGATTCAATTCACTTGTTCAACATAACCTTGTTTGCAGAACAGAGAAAATATTTTGGTTCATGTCTATTGATTTAAAATATTACAAGCTATAGCTTATTTTAAGACAGCCTGGATTTACAAAATAAGGGTATTAATAGTTATCTCCATCTCAAAAGTTTACTAAAGAGCATAGAATAGGACCTACTGTAAGTCTGTCATGAAGATTAAACAAATACATGTAAAGTGCTTAGAAAGCAACTGGCACTTAATCATTTATTGAGTTCTATGAGAGGTGTTTCCTCTAAAAGTTTCATATAAATTAGTATTTTGTACAGCTGAGTAAAACCAAGGGTCAATGAGGTTGACTAGCACAAAGTCATTAAGCCAGGTAGAGGTATAATCAGGATTGCAACAGGCAAGCTGATTCTGGAGCCTATGCTACAACTATTTTGCTGTATTGTCTCTTATGGTCTATAAATTGTTAAGCTATTCTCCCTAAAATTTGATCCATAACTTCCTAGCAAAACACGTTACATATAAAGTGCAAATGTAAATAAATTTTCATCATATTGAAGCCCATTACATTTGACTCTTAAATGCATTGGATACAGTAGGCTGTAATTTAATGGTGAGGATTGAGTATGATAAATTTAATATGAACTTCTCAAGCACTTCCCACATTAATCACTAAATGTTGACAATTACAAAAAAAATCCCCACTCAATTCAATAAAGCAGGTATAACATTTGCTGTATGTTTGTTATTCACTTAATAACTATCTACTCTGTGCCAGGGACTATTTTTAGACAGTGAAGGAAAAGTAATGAATAAAACAAAAAATTTCCTAACTTTTCTTACCCTGCTACTGAGCTACATACATCCCCAGCTCTTTTTATTGTTTAAATTTTAAAAGAGGGTTTCAATAAGTGCCCAGGTAGGACTTGAATTTGTGATTCTCCTACCTCAGGCTCTCCATAAGTGCTGGAATTACAGATTTGTGCCACCATGCCTGGCCCAAACTTCTTAAAATAGTGAAGAGAAATTACTAATTCCACAGTATACTAGGTGCTAATATATTAATATAGTATCTAAATTAAAAACATACATGCTATTGGGTACCAAAGAAAAAACGTTTTAGACAAGGTAGATAAGGAAACCCTTTGACCCTAAGTAGGTGACATCTAAGTCAGGATCTGAAGGAAGTCAGGGAGGGACTCTATGGTCATCTGGAAAAGAGCTTTCAGGCAAAGAAACACAACTGCAAAGACTGACCAAGGCAAGAACATGCCTGGTGTAGAGTGTTCTAGATTTTAGGACCTGTACTTGAAACATACTTTGTTTCTCTTTTTCTTTGAGTTTATGGGTTGCCTGGCTAGTGAGGTAAGCATTATATATACATAATTTTATATTTGACTATGAGGAAAGCTAAAGCATAAAGGGAAAAAAAGCACAGGGCTAATAAAAGCCAAAGCTAGGTTGACTTTTAACCCAAGCTAACTTCAAAGATATACAACTAACTACCTTATCAGCTTCTTTAAAAAAATCTGGTAACTACAGTTTTTATTTCACTTCCTTTCAATCTGTGCAACGGGTAAATATTTTTTCCCTTTTATTTTTAAAAAATATTTTGAAAAGACTACTCTAGCTATAGCTGATCATAACAGTCATTGATAAGTTCCCCAAGATCTCTACAATATTTTCTTGCCAGATAATGGGTAAGAGGATCTATGTTCTTTCTCTTCCCACTGCCTCTCAATACACTTTCCAATTCAATAAAGATATTATAAGAGAAACTACAGGAGAAATGAGAAAGTACTTGGAAATACTTAGGAAACAACTACAAACATACCTGAGAGAAAACTCTTTTTACTACATTAGAACAAAGACATAACTCTATTATCTGTTCTGCTAATGGAGTTTCAAGTTCTGTCAGCCTCAGCACAATGTGAGAAGACTACAGTTTTATACACATAAAGGAATAACTTGGGTTTTCTCTTGGGAATTATGAGTCAGATTATAGCTGAAGGTGAGAACAATAAATAGAGTATTATGATATGGATTACAGTGTGTGGGCCAATACTATGAAAAACAAAAATACATATGGAAGAAAGTTCTAGATGCTAAGACCTCTGTATTATTACTCTGCCACAACCACCCAAGATTGTTAGAATGTTTTCTGTGGAAAACGCCTTTGTTCCCCAAGATGAGCAAAAGCAACTGTGCTTTGCTTTTGTAAAATTAAAGAAGGGTATGAAGTTAGATGTTAATTCTCAGTAGAGACTGAAACTAAGAGTACATAACTCTCTGGATTTTCTATTTTCATTCAGAAAACTTATTATGAGTTATAATAATATTTGCACCTTTTTGGGATACTGTTTAGAATCTGATCTCTTTTTGTTTTTTGAGACAGGGTCTCACTATGTAGTTCAGACTGGCTTTAAACTCACTATGTAGACCAGGCTGGCTTTGAATTTGCAGTGATCCTCCTGCCTCAGCCCCCCAAGTGCTGAGATCGCAGGCATTTGCCACCATGCTCGGCTCTGATCCTATTTCTAAGTGTTACACCTTACCTCCAAAATGTCATTACCTTACAATGCTAGGAAGAGCAAATTTACTGGTCTCATTATATTTGAATATAAAGGTAACTAGAGTAAGCAGTCAACTGTAGCTAAAAGAGAAAAGAACTAAAAGCTAACACTTGAAGACACACTAAACATTCTTAATGCTAAGTAAGCTAAATGAATTATAATCATTATTTCTATGTTCCATTTGAAATTTGTTTCTAAATAATCCTACTTGCATTTCTAAATGATATCATGGAAGTGAAAACATTAGTTCTCTCTGAAGAACGCTTGTTACATAAAATGAAGGTGTAATCTGTGACAATGGTTCCATGAATTGTCTTGTTAGGACACTCAATAACAGCTCCTGCTCTTCCTAACTACACAACAGGAGATCAAAATAAGGAGTCCAACGCAGCAGCCCCACAGCTGCCACACTTCCCACTGAGGAGAATATGACGTGGATTAGTCACAAATCCAACCACCAGCACCTACACGTGAGAAGTTGACTTCCTTCACTGTTTCATACACTGGAATGCTTCCACAAAAATATTTTGCACTAGTATTAGGTAAATGCTCTAGTAAACTTAAAATGTGATCTTTAATATCCAATCCCCAATTTCTTTTTGAAGAATCACACCAATTTATTTTGTACATCTCTACATTGTAGTTGGAATATTCTATTTCCTAGGATAGGACTACTAGGTGCCATCTTTTCAAATGCACCCCCCACCTAAACAAAGACAGCCCTTGAACAAAACCAGATCACAGTAACCTACAGTTTCCATGTATGAGAAAAAAAGATAATGAATTCTATTCATTTTTAATTACAGAATGCTTTCATTTGATTTAGCAATGTAAAGAGTGAAAAATTAATCAGTTCTTTCATTGCTTGTGAAATGTCTTACCTCTAGTTACCATGATGACTCCTACGTGAAAGTATGTACCACTGTTTATGAAAGGTTTTACTCCTTTAATAATACAGTCACAAACCTAGACATTAGTTCTGAAGTGAACAGCTTAATAATTTTGCCAAAACAAGGCCAAGGCACAATTTGGTACAAACTGACATAACTGGAATTCACTGCTAACCAACACATGGATCAGAACAGCAAAGCTTTGTGAGGCTAACGGGTTATACATGTTATCTGGAAAGTTTCTTAATTCTTTACCAAGATATGCACTGACATTATACCTGATGGAAAACAAAACATAAAACTACAATATAATTTCAAGGTGAAAAGGAAGAAAAATAACTTTTCAGGAACTTTATTTTAAAAGTCCTTCTACTTCTAAATTACCAAGGATCTAATGTGGGTTAGGGGAGAGAAGATTTAGAATAATTTAAAAGAATCTTAGATCTTTTTTAGGAAATATTATAGAGATTTTGAATATACTGGCAAAGCAATTCTTTCCATGAAAACCATTTTAACAAGCATGTAAGATGCAAATATGAGCCATCTGATATTTATTAGCTAATGCCCCACAATATCTGTCACAATAGCTGTGATGCCTCTCAAAAAAACCCTTTGATGCGAGTCAATGGTCCCCTAAAATTTTCTTTTTAAATAATGTACTATAAGGGGCCAGGGATCTAGCTCAGTGGCCTGAGCGCATGCTTGGCAAGTGAGAGGTCGTGAGTTCAATCCCCGGTGCCGAAAAAAAAAATAATACTATATAGCAGGGTATGTAAAGTAAAATAATCCCTGGTACCAGGGATTGAACTCAGGACCTTGCACTTGCCAGGCAGGTGCTTATGCCACTGAGCAAGATCCCTGGCCCCTTATAGTATTATTTTTATTTCCAAAGAAATAATCGGAACCATAAAATTCAGAATTTTTCCCCAAACCAATCAGGATATTAATTACTGTAGCTTATGTTCTGTAGTATGTTACCTTAAAAATTTCTCAGATTGGTAGGTAACAAAAAATATTAGAAGATACTGATATAGGGGAAATAAATGTAACTCCCAACCTGCTAGATGTCAGATATGCCAAGTTTGTGTTCTCCAAAATTGAAGAATGAATCCTAAGGAGCAATGGAGGTTAAGAGTAACAAAACTTTGAGAGAGCAAGCTTCTGAGGCAGGAGGGAACCTGAAAGTGGGCTGCCAATGAGTCCACTTCTCAGACAAAGTTTTATTGAGGAAGATCATGAGGCGGGTACAACGTGGGTCAGAACTATGATCAACCAGTAAGATTACAAAAGTATAGCCAATTCAGTAATATTGATCCAATGGAGAAGCAGGTCATGTAGTAAATGTACACAGAAAGAACAAAAATCTTTTTAGGAAGGGATGGATCAGGGTGGTCTGCTTCACCCACCAGGGAGACTGACATCTAGCTAGGCTTTACTGGACCAGGTGATACCAATTATCTTACCCGCTGGGGAAGTAAGTAGGCCTAGTCATTCTGTCTTTAGCTTTAGGCCTGGCCACCAACAGATGCACCACTAGCCATAGTTACGTGTTCTCATCTTCTGCACTGACTTTCCGGAGGGGCTAGTCCTGTATGCCTATAATATTTCTACTTAACTTGGCTGTCAATAATAGTATCAGTGGATTTTTAGTAGATGCCTAGATCATTTCTAAATAAGTAGAATAAGGTGTCTCTAAACAGAACTTTTGTGGGAAAATGAAATTCCAAGTAAGGGGCTACTGAGATGGGAAAGAGGGAAAGAATCAAAAATTTTGTATCAGTAGAAAACTATGGACTATGTCAAGAATAACTTTCCCTTTCAGCATTATCAGTTTTATTTTTGTTGTTTGTCTTCATCTATCTGGCAACTGTTTTTAAGTCACACACAACTGATAAGCATATAAGCTCTGTCCTATGTCCTATGAGTTCTAATTTAACACTCCTCTTCCCCAAAGGGCAAAAAAACCCCAATTTTTTTTAAATGAGCAGGATATATTTATTGAGAGAAAGAAAGCTTCTGTCCAAGAGAGAGACAGAAGGGGTCCCAAGTGGGTTGCCCATAATGATGATAATTTTTTTTTTTGTGGCACCGGGGATTGAACTCATGACCTCACGCTTGCCAGGCAGGCGCTTAGGCCACTGAGCTAGATTCCCCGGCCCTAAAAAAACAATTTTGTAATTCACCTCAAAATTACTTTATTCTACATAAATCTGTGCTGTTATAACATCTGGCCTATTCTCATATGAATGATATAAATTATTTTACTTTGCAATGTTTTATCTGTATGAGTTGCGATTCTTCTGTTTGGAAGTTGTTTCTGACTTCTTCTGTTTGGAAGTTGTATGGAGTGAGGTTGACACTTTAAGAGATTAAGGTAAAGTCCAGACCTTACTGTGGTGGACATCTGTGGGAGAAATCTAGATCCTGAGCTACGTCTCCAAAGATCACTTTGTCTGCCTCCTTCCCTGCTTCTACCTTCTGTTGCTTCAGACACGGGTTTTCTTTCCCAATAGAGCACTGAGAACATAATGAAGTTTCAGTTTGTCCTCAGCTCTCCTAGTACTGAAATAAATTTTCTTTTATTTTGAGAATTTCAAAGAGTTTTTTTTTTTTAATAGCTAACAATGAGAAAAACAGGGGTAAAAAGACATACCAGAGAAAAGTAAGTTTCGAATCAGATCAAACAAGGAGGGAAAAGCCATTTCTGGTTTTCATTAGCATGTAAATGGTAGTAGATCTTATAGTTTTCTACCATCCACATTTTCCACAGCTGTCTTCCACCTCCTCTCTTCATGATGCAGCTTCCTCTCCTCCCCATCCTTCCCATAAAACAAGGGAAGACAAAGACCACATGCATGAGAAAGTAGATCTTTTCAGTACACAAAGAATTGAAGGTTTATCTACATCTCAGAGTAAACCCCACTATTCTTTTACCTTTTTACAAAGAAAGGTTATCTTTGAAGAGTTCCTCTGGAATAGATGCTGAGTTTAAAGGAAGATGGTTAGGATAAGACTGGGTAAAGTGAAAAGACCCAGGGTATTCATATTTTGTTTTGGGTGTGTGTTGAGAGCAAGGAAAACTTGGGAGAGTAAAAGGTGGGAGAAGCCACAGGCGGTATTCAGTGTTTTATTTCTTTCTCACTCCCCAGTTTCAGAAAAATCACCTTCAAAAAGGAATTGAGGTGAGAAAAGAAGGTAAAGACGTACAGATGTCTCATGTAAAGAAAGAAGCAGGAATTATCAACAGCAGAAAACAAAACTTCTTTTATTTCAGACAATGAGCATTTTTCGGTATAAAATAAATACAAATTTTAGGTTTCATATTGAGTTTTTGAATACACAGAACTATATTTTCAAAGAAATATAAAGTTCGAACTTAACTAAGTTCTATATTTTTCATATACACTATAGAATATATTTAGAATATGTATACAATATATATCCTATACATACCTATGTACTGTATAGATCAGTGCTATTCAATGGAAATATAATGTGAACCACAAATACAGTGTACAATTTTTTAGTAAATACATTAAAGAACTGAAGTTAAAAAAAGCACAATTAACTTTAATCATGCTTTTCTTGGACCAATATATCTAGAATATTATCATTTCAACATGGACTAAGTTATTAATGGCTTTTTTCATACTCTTTGAAATCTAGTGTGTATTTAACATTTATAGCACATCTCAATTCTAACTAGACACATTTCAAGGACAAGCCATATGTAGTTATCAAACTGGACATTGTAGCTCTCATTAGTTTTTAAGCTCTATCGGCTCCATGTTAGCACAGAATAAACACTGTACCTGGAATCTAAAAACATGGTCTCTATCAATTAGGAGAGATGTGATTGATCTTGGGCTTATTCTGTTCAGATAACTTTCGTTTTTTGTCTTTTTGAGAGACAAAGTTTGCAGTTTGGCCTTGAACTCACTTTGTAGCCCAGGCTGGTCTCAAACTCACAGCAATCATCCTGAATGATGTTATTAGAGGTGAATGCCACCACATCAGGCCTATTTTGATAACTTCTCAAGATCTCAATATCCTTCCAAAAAGGGAAGAATTTAGAATAAGTAATATAGAATTTAGAAACAATAATGTGAAAAATAATCATCTTTAGGATGCTGCAATATAACTTGGTGTGTTAACCCTTAAAAAACACTCAGGATAAACTCCAAATTAATTTGACAAAAGACATTTGATAGTAGAATACTCTACTGATACAGCAATCATTTGGGATCATAAAATGAAACACTAAAGAACAACACTTGACATTCTTAGTACTTTGAACTCAAGAAGCAATCTCAGAAGTAGGGTCGTCTTGAACTTCTTCCCCCATCATGTCTCTGGCCTTTTTTATTTTTATTTATTTATTTTTTTTGTGGCACCAGGAATTGAACTCACGACCTTGCGCTTGCCGGGCAGGTGCTTAGACCGCTGAGCTAGATCCCCAGCCCTGTTTTTGAGACAGGGTCTCACTATGCCGTTCAGGCTGGCCTTGAGCTCACTTTGTAGCCCAGGCTGGTCTCGAACTCACAACGATCTACCTGCCTCAGCCTCCCGAGTGCTGGGATTACAGGCGTGAGCCACCACGCCCGGCTCAGGCCTTTTTTATTACTGGAGCTTTCTCTGAATTTCTTTTACTCAACTAAAAGCAGTTCCCAGAGCAGCATACAACTGTCATGAACTCCCTTTCTATAATCCCATATACCAGAGAAGATTAATTTGTGTCTCAGGAAAAGGAGACTGAAAATAGGTGCTACCTTACTCAGAGAAACTGCCAAAACCTGTCACCTCTTCTGAAGACTGACCACTGAGCATTCATCTTCGTAAGATCACCTTTGCTCACCGTGCCTTTCACTCCTCAGCCCTACAACCTGTCACCATCTACCTACCCAAAACCCAAAGCTTTTATTCATTTCTTAGCTCAGGATACTAAAATTTCAACCATTTCAAAATTTTTTAAAAATTTACGTATTTTTAGAAGTACATGTTTGCATTACATAATGATTACATTCCTCATGGGGAGTTTGTACATGTACATAAAACATGTTTTTTCCATCCCTTTCTTCTTCCCTCTATCCCTACTCCTTCCATGGTCTCTTTCCCTTTTGCAAGAAAACACTATTATATTTTATTTTGCTCTTTATATTCTGGGCTTTATCCTTCTTCATGGTAGAGTAGTACTCTGTTGTATATAAATAGCACACTTTCTTTATCCATTCATCTGCTGATGGACATGTAGGTTGCTTCCAAGTGTTAGCTACTGTAAATTGTGCTGCTATAAACATGGGTATGCATGTATTACTGTAATATGGTATCCTTAACTCTTTTGGCTAAGGAAACAACTAACAGAGTGAAGAGACAACCTACAGAATGCGAGAAAAGAAAAAATATCTGCCAGCTATTCCTTGAACAGAGGACTAATATCTAGAATATATAAAAATTTAAAGTAGAGCTCCCAAAATAAAAGATACAATCAAAACATGTGCAATTGGAATGAATCAACACTTCTCAGAAGAAATACAAATGGCTAATCCATATATTAAAAAGCTCAACATCTCTAGTCATTAGAGAAATGCAAATTAAAACAATACTGAGATTCCATTTTACTCCACAAAAAATGGCTATCATCAACAAATCAAATAATAGCAAATGCAGGAGAGGCGCTGGGGAAAAGGAACCCTCTACATTGTTGGTGGGAGTGTAGAATAGTACAACCCATCATGGAAATCATCAATTAGTATGGAGACTCCTCAAAAAACTAAGAGATTCCATTGGACACTGACCCTACTTTAGTCTCATATTTTATTGTGAGTTTATTTCATAGACTCAAATGTCAAATCTTCAGGGGCAAAATGAAAATTCTTTTCCCTTATAAAAGAATTTGTTGATCCGTCTAGTAAGTTTTCTTCAGATTTTTAGTTAGAGGAAACTAAAAGGGCCATTAAGAGACTGATCACTAAATTTACTGATTATATTCATCAATATTTATTGAGCAGATTAAAGACAAATGAGACTTGGTATTTTTCCCTGGCAAGCTAAAACAGTGCAGTTTGAGCATGAGGGCTATGTCTCACTGTACACATTAGAGAGCTCATCCAGTAAGGGTGAGATGGCGTGGTGGAAGAACAGAAAGGGATCTAGGGATACAGCTAAGTGATATAGCATTTGCCTAGCATGTACAAAATCATGAGTTCAATTTCCAGCACCACACCAAACAAAAAAAGTATTAGGAAAGGATATTGCATAAAAAGTTGGTTTTAAAGACAAAGTTGAATTTCACAGGTAGGGACGAAGTTAAGAAAAAGTAAGTATGAGATTGGCAGAAAGGATAGCTGGGTCACACATTAATAAAGGTAAATTAGTGCTTTGGTGACAAGTTAGAGTTTATATTGTGAAGATCTTAATCAATTGAGGAATCTGCCTAGTATAGATCCTTGAAGATGTTTGAATACAGTACAGAGTACTTTTGAATGTATTAAAATGTCAGAATTTCAAGGCACTATGTTAATGGCTTAGACAACCAGAGGCTAGCTAACCTTTTTCTGTAAAGGGCCATCTAGTAATTATTTTCAGGCTTTGGGAGTCATATGGCCTCTATTAAACTACTCGATTTTACCACTGTCATGGAAAACCATCATGGACAATACATAAATGAATGAACATGGCTGTTTTTAAACAAATCTTGCTAATTTATAAGTATGTGACCTTGTGACTTAAAGTCTGTAAACCTCAGTTTCCTTGAGCTATGAGGATAATGTCATGCTTCAGAGTCATTATGAGGATTATTACTTATTGTCTATGAATGTTAGCTTTTGTAATGACGATATTTGCTGAGTCTCAAAATCTAATTAGAGCACACTAGTATGTTTTCTAGAGAGTAACTAAATCTGACAATCTTATTCCTCACTATACTGAGTGTCTACAGTATGATCTTTTATACTAAGGAAAATGATCATGACTTTTTTCTAACATTTAGACATGTGGAAAATGAGAAAACTAAGAAGGTTATGTTGTTTATTTTCAGAATACTCCCTGAGTATATAAATTCTTTTTTTCATGTGGTACTTTTACCCTAACCTCCTATTTCTAGTAATATTAAAAAATAGGCATTTAATGCTCATAAATGCCTTTTCTCCCAGATTTGACCATGAATACAAAATCACCTGTATCAAGAAAAATCACCTTCCCTTTTAGAGCATATAAGTAGGCTACTGGAATGGACAATAATAGACATATAAGGTAGTCCATGGACTTCTATCTTTGAAGTATACAGTTTTGAGTATTACCGAAACTACCAACTTCTCATTTCAAAGATGAACAAACATGTTTATCAACAGTTGTGTGTAGTGAAGCATTTTTCCAAGCTGTTTTATGAGGTAGATAACTGTGAAGTTAGAATCCTGGTTCCTATTGGGTTTGTGTGGTACTGGAGACAGAACCCAGGGTCTTGCACATGCCAGGTAAGCACTATATCCCCAGCCCAGGTACCAACCTCTTAACCCATCAGTTTTTACATAATAGGGTCTCTGAACCTTTTTTTTATTTTAAATGCTTCAAATTATCAGAACTTTCAACAGCACTTCCTCACAACAACATGTTAAGTGTGGAGGGAAGACCCATTTTTATATCCCTCATCACTGTTTATCAACAGGAGTGAATCTAAATGGAGGTACTTGCTGGGGAATTTGGTAAAGATTCCATCTTATGATTCTGTAAAACTACAATACTATTACTTTAGGGTTTGGTTCCACTGCAGCTGAAGAAGCAGGGCTTAGCTATTTAAAGACACATAATGGTAAATGTGAAATAAACCTGGTAGATCACAAATATCACAGTGAATTGAAGGGTGAATAATCATGAAAATGTTCCCAGGAGATGAGAATGGCTACAAATTCTTAAATATTTTCTTAGAACATCTTTAATTTCACCAGATATTGAATGTCCATTGTATGTCAAGTTTTGTGTCAGATGCTGGGGACAAAGCAGTGACCAAGATATGCATAATTCTTTCTGTATCATAGATCAAAAATCCTGATCCTGTTAACCCACAGTTTTCCAAGTAAGCTTGTTCAAATTATATTTTCTAATGACTTTCATAATTTACTCAATTTTCTTTCCTAGGAACATAAAAATTAGATTGGAAAGGCAGCTGATTTCAACAGCAGCAGTGGTTCACATCTATTAATTCACATGACAACTGTAGTCATGCAGTCCTTGTGACCACTTAGAGATTAACCAGGGATTTAAATTTCTTGTTATTAAACTCATGTTATAGACCACAAATGAGTAATTTTCAAGGTGTCAGACATGAAATATGGTAGGAAGAAAGGATAGAGAACATTAATAGAACTGTTTTTAATAACTATATTACAGTTTAATTAAAATATTCTAGATTAAAATAGTATTTTGACAATGTTGTTGTAAATCAGAATAACTTAAAGACAGACGATTTTGAAAACATTTATGCAATTAAGAAATTCAGAACTTGCCAAAAAAGGTTGATAAGGAATTACACTTACATTTTTTAAAAAAGTTTTTGTAGTCTATTACTAACAACATAATTGGATATACTTGACATACTATTATATAGTTACTATATGTCAGACCCTATTCTAAGCACTTGGCTTTATTTTATTGCATTTTGGTTTTTTTGAGATAGAGTCTTCCTATGTAGCCAGGCTGGCCTCAAACTTGCAGCAATCCTCCTACCTCATCCTCCAGAGATTATATATCCCTCCAGCTGGGATTATAGGCATGCACCACTACACCTGGCTAGCACTTGGCTTTTAATAACTCATTTAATTCTCACAAGAATTCCTATTTTATATATGAGGAAACAGAAGTACAAAAGCATAATCACCCAAAGTGAATTCAAATCCAGGTAGTTCTGTTTTACACTTTTTT